>JAPTGZ010000016.1:34984134-35007786 GCA_029814645.1 Fowleria isostigma | reverse complement strand
GTCTTGCCCAAGGACACAACAGCACATACTGGACAGAGTGGGAACCGAACCGCCAACCTTCCGGTTATTGGACGACCCGCTCTAAATCCTGAGCTATGGCCGCCCATGGATCGGTAAAAGCAACTGATCCCTAAGACTGATCCTTGGGGGGGGTATGTACGGGACGGAATGTGGTCTGTGCTGTACCTCACAATGAGTATACACAGATGCAGAGCATACAACCATAAAGTGAAAGTGAAACTTAAGATGCTTTACTAGTTCCTCTCAGTCTCCCACTGTTGTGCTGCTCATTTTCCTTTTCCCTACCTTAGGAAACTTTAATTTGAGGGGGCAGGACATTTGTTTAAGGGACCATCTCCTTTTCCCCGAGAACCAGGCCTGCTTACCACACAAGCAACATTTACTTACTGAAATTGTAGGACAGAACCTGGCCGACTCACACATGCACCAAAAGATTCAAAACTGCACCAGGTAAGGCTTGTAGCTTCTTAAATCTACACTGGTATATGAATAGGTATTGGGCATTGGCCGATATGAAAGGTCCCGGTATCAGTATCGGCATCAGAACTGAAGAAGTCAAACTAGTGCATCCCTACTCTAGTGCATGGGTGATGAATACAATTAAAACGAAACCTATATTTAATTGTGTTTAATAGTAATAATAAAATACATACAGTCGCGGAAAAAAATTAGTAGACCATCAGAAGTTATTAAAAACAATGGTAAAGCGATCGAGTACTAACTCCTGTGTGTATCATGTAACTAATACAAGACTGGAATGTCTAAAGGCACTGTTTTTGCCAGTACAATGCCATAGATATTGATGAAAGAACTGATGTAAATTTGGTTATTATCAAGAATAACCATGGAAAATGGATAAATATCCACTCTTTAATTAAAATATTATGAACTACTTTTGTTGTTCTCATTATATTTGTCTCAACAAGTGTACTTTTAGTTCAGGCATTAAAATGAACAAGAATTTGAAGAAAACAGAGTGGTCTAATAATTTTTTTGACCCTATGTACCTCATGAGTTTTAGACTCATCACAAGTCTTTATCTTCTCTTCTTCAAATGATAATCCATAATAGGATGGGATAGGTTAACATCCATAGTCAACTAGTAAATGTGACAAAAGTTTAAGGAGTTTCACAGCTTTTTAAACTGATTTCATTGATCACAAACTTTGCAAGAGAAATTCCGACCACACTAACACAGCCGTTGCCTTTTGCCAAATGTTATTTCAGCCGACTCCTCTACCAGCACATAGCAGACATCCTGAAACTATGTACCACGGTCTGGTTGGGAGGTTCTCCCTCCATTTGGCCTCCCTCCAGGCTGAACGAGGTCCTGACTAATGGGTCTTTACAGCCAGTGCAGTTTAACTGTGTGAGCCGCTGCGCTATTGAAAGACCACCCCATCAAACACTGAGGGAAAGGCAGGACATGAAGAGTGGGAGCAAAAGAAAACTGGGGCAAACATGTGTGAAAGAGAGAGAGAGGCCGTTGTACGATGAAGACATAAGATTTATAGAGTGCTGAAAAAAGATGTATGGCAGGAGAAAATCGCCACCATAAATTAGGTGGTACATTCAGACTCTAAGAATATGTACCGACTACATTTTGATACATTACATGAGCGTCAGTGGTGCAAAGATTAAAGTTTGTTCCCAAAGGGGGCATCAATTTTGCAGCAACGACATTTTTGGATTACTCTTACCACCCAGACACAAAAAATGAATATCAGAAAAACATGCACGTCATTAGTTGGAGCTTTCAACTGCCACATGCAGCAGAAGGTGAAGCCAACTATGTGTTTCAGCTTTTCATTAATGGTATAGTTAATAATGTTACAAGTATTTCCATGTGTTTTACTTCAATCCTGTTATTAGAGCTATTTGTATTGTAGCTACAGAAGCATTTCAGATATCATTCAGTTTCATATCCTATTAGAACCTGACATTTATTTTGTGTTTTTCATTCAGGGTTCTACAGGTTTCTTCAAGTTAAATTTAAGACTTTTTAAGATCTTTTAAAAATGACTTGGAGCAGAATTTAAAGCCCATTTCACAGCCATACTGGCAAAAATTTCTAGAGTTTAGGAAAATGTAAATTTTCCTAAAAAGGAAATTTACTTCAGTGCTTTGATTCCCACTGTTTTGGGTTATTTCTCACCAGGGGTTGCAGAGTCAGTAATAACTGGTTCCTAATTTCAGTATACATTGCTGGGTTAGAATGGGTTGAAGTGAGGAAATAATGTTGCTTTCTTTGCAGCTTGGACATTTAACACACACACATTTAACCCATAAAGACCCAAACATCCACTGGAAACCAAAACCATCTACTGATCTAAACTGTTTAAGTCCTGTTGGTCCACTGCTATCAATACATGTAAATAATCGATATAAAATACAGTTTCTTGTATTTTCATGGTCATCAGATATGACCCATTTGGATGTTCAAAGGCTCCATAGTTACCATGGAAACACTGTCATCTTCTACAACATTCATTCAGCAGTAAAACCCATGGAGTTGGATCAATGACAGTGGATGGAAACATGCTCAGTTATTGATAGATTTTACTAAAAACGTCGCTTTTTCTTTCGTTTTCTCCATTTTTAATAGAGAAACTCAATTTTAATCTGCGCTGTTATAAACATCTACATGATCAATGAATTAAATATAGGAAAATACACAATTTTCACTTAAGAAAACAAAATTCAGAGCATAATATTAGGAAAACAAAGTTGATAAATCACTTAAGAAAGGCTACAAATAGCAAAAAATTAGTTTGGGAATGGCCATTAAAGTAGCACTGAGTGTTTATGGGTTAAACACAATCCAGTGAACAAGGTTATGGCGATATAACTTAAGACCTATCAAATCAAATTTAATACCATTTAAAGAATTTTTTAAGGTATTAAATTCAGATTTGTAAATTCAAGACTTTTTAAAATCCCATGGGAATCCTGTTCATTAATAAGAGGATATGAGGAACATTTACTTGCAAAATTTGGTGAAAATGTGCACAACAATTATTACCTCTTTATCTATTCATTCAGATCTTTTGACTTCTGAATGAAAATATTCTGAAGTATGTGAGTCACAGCTTTCATAAGAGCAGGCCTTTAAAACTGGACACACTGGGTTATCCTTTACAAATGATGCCATCCCACAATTCCAACACATTCTCCAGTCATCAAAACAAAACCATCCCTATCTTCGGAGCAGCTCAGTGTCACCACAGCAGACCCACGTCAGTTACATCTGTCGCACAATTACGTAGCCAAGAATGAGTGCACTGAAAACACACACACGCGCACACACACACACACACACACACACACACACACACACACACACACACACACACACGTCATCTTTTCTTAATCGTGTGCTATTTTCCATTAAAATCCAGCAAAGTGTTTAGAAAAAGGATGGAACGGATGGATTGTTTTCGCTATTTGACCGCAACCACAGGCGAAAAAGATGTCCTCAATTACTTTCCTATCACTATGAATGGATTTTCTTCAGCTGTGATCTGTGGTACCATTCAGTAGCAAAGTACAATTTAGCATTTGCACACATGTCACAAATATTACATAATCACCTCTTTATAACTGTTTGAGCTAAATACTACTTGTGATAAATGTAACTGTGAACCTGTAAAAACCAGGATTCATACACATTTTTCAAGGTTAAACTCAAGCACCTTTCAAGCGCTTTTAAGGGTTATTTTCAAATTTTTAAGCTTATTGCTGGGGTATAATACATATCTACAGAAATGTGATTATTGATTATTTTTTCACTTTTTAATCACAATAATTTACATTGTATTATGCTATAAACATCTAAAGTTTTGTTTCATAATAGCAAAAAGTTTAGAAATTAAAGGAAAACACAAAGTTTATCAAAAATAAGGAAAGTCACTTGGCGTTCTTCAGGCACACTCACAACAAGACAAATATTATGATTAAAAATGTAGCTGGAATCGACCTGAGAACACTCACTAAGATTCGTTTTAGATATCAAGTTTTATCTCTGTCTATATCCTTCTGTAAGTACCTTTGGGTTACACCTAACCTAACAGAGTCAATATTAAAAAAATAACAAATCACATCACGGAGTTATAATTCTAAGTACTTAAACTAAAATTCAAGCACTTTCCACACCTTGAAAACTCCCCGTACAAAACCTGAAAAACATCTGGATGTGTAATGTGTAAATTACACTATAAATTAACAGAAAAGAAGAATTAAATTATTAGTAGTGATTAGTTCTAACACAATATACTGTAAAAAAAAAAAAAATCTTTATTGTCTTAGCATTCTTAAACATATCAAGGTGCAAAAAGAAATAAATTGCTCCCCCTTTTTATCTGTATGACAGGTGTGTTTTAGTTTGTGACTAGAGTATTTCTACAAACAGGTTATGAGGGTTAAGAATTTATTTATTTATTTATTATCTTTTTCAATTTTTTTGGTATATTTTATTACGGAAGTTTTATTCTACCCTCCTTACCCTCCTAATATTTTTTCTATTTAGATTTTATTCTTTATCGTCTATGCTAAAACCAAGACTATTTCGTTCTATCACGTACCATTGATCGAATGACAATAAAGCTGACTTTGAGTGGGGATGTATATATCTAAAGCACAGGAGCTCAATATCATACTGTATGTGGAATGGCTGCAGAAACGCTGGAAGGTCTTTCAAGGGGAAGTGAAGAAGACGACGGTACACTTACTGCCTGGGCCTTGGTCGTCCTGGTCGTCCGGGAAAAGATCATCCAGGGTCTCTTTACTGGAGTCAGAGTCCTTTTCCTCCTGAGATGAAGAAACAGAGGAGGAGAGAGAGACAGGAGGAGATGGGAAAAGGGAAAAATAAACATAAGGACAGAAAGAAAAAAGGGATTAGAAATGACCCATCTGAAACTCACAGAGGATGAAGATAACAAAGAACTTTTTATCTGCCCATGTAGTTCTTCAGCTGCCTGAATCCAGTCAAGCATATTTCAGAGTCCTTAAAATACATGAGATTGTTTCAAGTGATAGCTTACATTGTGCTCTGCTGAACAGTGACTTAAAGGCCAAGAATAGCAGGAGTCAGTGGGGAGAGAAGGCACAGATAGAAAGAAGATTCATCTACATAATGAGACTGAATCCTGTAGGAAATGCAGTGCCACATTCTTTTCCTCTTTAAAATTCTGACATTTACTGGCTGACAATGAAAGATGAGATGAGGAAAAATGCATTATTGGGAGGCTTTTTAAGACTATATATTTTTGACCACTTCCAGATATGCAAATGTGGCTAAAAAAAATGCACATTTTACTACACCAACAACAACCACAGGGGCTGTGTTTTCCAGCTGTAAGCAATTTCAGCTAAGCATTATACTTCCATACTTTTAATACTGACACAGCTGTTTAATCGTATTGATTTGTGGCCTAAACTGCCAGCTCTGTTGTAATGCTCTCCTGCTCAGTCACTACCGGTGTTAAATCTTTTATGAATTCATCAAATCTTCATTTCTACTCTAATCTCATTAAAGATGATTTACAGCAGATGAAATGACGAGGTCTTTGTATCCTAAGGTGTTTAGTCAAATGATAACTACAAGGATGAAAGCCCACTTTGAGGAAGACCTAAGTACTCACAGAGGGAGACAGGTCCTCGTCGTACTTCTTCAGCTGGTTCATGAACTCTAGGTGCTTCTTCTCCTCCTCCAGCTGGGCCACACTTTGCTCGCTCTTCTGCAGTTTCTGCTGAGTCCCGGCCAGCTCGTCCCTCAGCCACTGGTTCTCCTGGCAGAGCCGGCGAACCTGAGCGCGCAGCTTCTGCTTCTCTGATTCCACGGAGCTCAAATGGCTCGACAGCGCCATCATCACCTGGACAACCAAAAAAATGTTCTTCGTAAAGGATCACTTAGTTTAGATGTTGAATATTGAAAAACTCAACCAAGGTTTGGTAATTATAAGATAACTGTGAAAAATATTGCAGTTTGAGTCTACTTGCTTGGTTATTAAAGGATCATATTTTGCTAAATTTCCAGGTATTCCCAGAAATTTGTCACGGCATTGCATTATGGGTAGTGTAGCTCCACGCAGCTGCAGTAGCAGCAAAAAAAAACAAACCATCAACCAAGGGAAAAGCCAGCAGTTTCTCTTCGTGTGGAATTACGCTTCCATCAATGCAATGCCGCGACAACTTCCTGGAAATGCCTGAGCAACTTACTGGCTCTGTTTGTAAACACACAGACTTGTCTCTGGTGCAGTAAACCTCAAAACTGTTCAGCGTGAGGGAAGAGATAAAGGTGCGTAATCACAGAAAGACTTATGGATTCGTGATACTTAGGTATGACTAGGGTTTTACAGATTTTATGAAAAATTGGTGACGAGAGTCTTATGCAGCTTTAATGAAGAATTCAGACCCAAGCATAGCATTTACAAATTATGCAGACCACAGGGAAATGTTTTAAATGTATAATTCCATTTAAAAAAGCAAAAATCACTTCTTTAAGTAAAATGCACAAACCGTTTAGTCATGAGTATGTCCCCCAAAATAAACTAGTAAAATATGTGTTACTGAATCCAAAATATCACTAGACACACTGAACATTTAAACTTTTACAATTACAATATAACTAGAGCGATGACCCGTGGGGAACCATAACTTCTAGATTCTGAACTTCAGCATGGTCAGTACCAAAGGTGGGATGCAAAAAGGGGGGGGGAGTTAAAATCCCGACCCTGAAAGTCAATGTGCCAGTCCCACAGCATGGATATTTGTTGTGTATTCATGCATGCTGTACCACATTTGTCCAGATGTCCAGTCAAAGCGTACATGTCATTCTGGGCATAGCAACATGATTGTAAGGCTATCGTATCCCAGAATTACTAATATCTCCCAAAATATTGGTCCAATCAACTTGCTGTTTTCACTAGTCTGTTCCTTAATCAAAAATACATAAGTATGGCAAACAGCAGCAGTCAGCTCTTTACAGATTTGTGTGATTCCAAAGACATACACAAACACACCCACAGAGTCCACTTCCCTTTTAATACATGAGACTGAACATTTTACTTGTGATTCTAATGGTAGCATAATGCAGCTCTGCACTACTACAGTACAAAGGTAGTTGCAACCTTGCACTTTTACTAGACCTTTACACCACACAGTGGATATTAGAAAAGACTTAAATGTGCTGTTTAAAGTTAAAACCAGTGGTGTGTGATCATTTTTTTCTTTCCACAACTGAAAAAAAGACAGTACATGAAAATACTATACATAAATATAATGTACTATTAGCGGTGACAGATTCAGTAGTAGGGTAATGTGCAGAGTACTAAATCTGACAAGGCGTGGACCATAACTCCAACCTGGGCTAAAAATGTGCACACTAATTTCACTGTGGGGTACTTTGGGTAAAAGCATCCCCTTAATGGCATGTGGTTTAAGGTGAAAAGATGGGAGGGGTGTAATTACGCAAACAGCCCGAGGCATCAGGGCATTAGGATATCAGAGGAAGAGGAATGTGAAGAAAAATAGTAATCATACAATACTACAAGTGCAAGCTATCCAGAGGGTCAGGGGTGGGGTATGAGAGTGTGCCTGGATGTGGAGTGTATTCCATATTTATTAGTCAAAGCCTGCCAGGAGATGGAGATGAGGGTATAAAGCTCTACCTCTGACTCATCCCTGACTCATACACTAGTGTTTGCCAACTGAGCGATGACACAACTGAAAGCTTTAAACTTTCTCTGAAAATCTGCATTTGTTAAATGTTTTATGCCTGAGCTAAAAAAAAAAAAAAAAAAAAAAATCCTCTCTTGTGTTTTGTTGTCTTTCTTCTGGGTATTTTGTGAGAAATCCTCTTCCCTCCAGGGTCTGGTATGTATGAGGATGAAAGATTCAGAATCCTCAGTTCAAACAGAAGAGAAGCCCTAAGTAACTTCTTAAACCACAGCACATTACACTTTTATATGCACCTTTCCTGCCTCCTTTGATGTGGTGAATCTGTGAAATCAAATAGGGTGTCAATGACAACTAGTAACTAAAATGATTTACCGGAGGACACCTGTGCTCTCAGATTTCCAACATGTAATTTTAACAGGATAAAGGCTGAGGGTTTCCAGCTAACAACCACTGTGTCATTCTGGGTTTGTCACTGGTCCAATGCAAATGCTCAAAGTCTCAGGAAAAATTTAAAGCTAAAAAAACATTTCGTTGGCCGATATTATTTAGTTGCCAAGCTGTTTACTTACATCATAATAACCTTTACATTCATGAACAAAGATTTACTCAGTGTAATATCACATTTCACTTAGATGCTTGCCAATGCTGTCATATTTACTTCTGTTACTTTCAGTTATTTCATGAGACTGAAACATCATCCCTGTGTTGCATAATAATTTCCTAAAACACTTGCCTAAACAGTATTCAACCAGACTGACACAGAATCTGGTCAAATGTAAACAACACGTCCCAGAATCTAAGCTATCAATTGATCAATTATACAATAATACACAGAGCTTATGCTATTCCTTATAATCATTATAGAATGGGTCTGATCTTTTGTCTAAATTGTACTTTGCATTCTAACTCTTCTGTGGGAACAGTCTTTCATATGTTCTGGGAATGTACGAGAGCAGGGATGGCCAACCCTGGTCCTCGAGAGCCACTATCCTGCATGTTTTGGACGTATCCCTCTTCCAGCACACCCGATAGGCATTATCAGGCTTCTGCAGGGCTGGATGATAGGCTTATCATTTGAATCAGGTGTGTTGTATTTTGTATTGTATTGTAACCCTCCTCACTTTTTCCTCTCATCTGTCAAACGTGGTATGACCCTGTTTTCCTTGGTTTTGGCTTTAGTTCTTAATGAGATGAAGGCCTGTGTCCCTGTTTTTGTTGGGTTAGTGTTGTACAAACTTCTCAATAAAAAGTAAATCACAAAAAAAAAAAAATTACTAAAGCACTAGACAAATTTAAAAACATGGCAGAAAACACCTGATATAGCCTGATTTGAGTACTCAGTGTACTCGGTGGAGTCTCAACTATGTACCTGTGCCTCGCTCAAACCAAGCTCCAACATCTCCAGGGACTTGCGGATCATGTGGGACTTCTCCTCCACCAGGACGCCCTCCTCATCCTGCTTCAGGCAGCGCAGCGTTCCCAGCAGGCCCTCCAGGATGGAGTGGTGCTCCTGTTTCAGGGCCTCCAGCCCCTGGATCACCTGCTTGGTCCGGCAGATGATCTCATCCTGGGACAGCTTCTCCCCAGGGTCCTCCTCCTCCTTCACACACACCATGGTGGACATGTCCTCACGCATCCTGTTTGGACAGCAAGAGAAGGACAGGCAGGTCAATGGGAGAACAGGACGCTAACAGAAAACTGTATCAGTTCATCTCAATCTGCAGCATGTGTCCTCAGACTTTGTGGGCTAATAAAAACGAAGACAAGCATTTCAGTGTAGCTTCTTGTCAACTGAAGCCTCTGAACTTGCAAACACACGAGTCTTATGACTTATGTTTGTTTGATCCTGAGAGAACAACAATCATCAGCAACAATAATACAGGATGTAATGACCCAAAGCATGGCTTCATTTCACAAAGAGAAATGACTATAATAGAACTGGTAATGACGAAACCTCCAGGAAAGGCGCGTATTTGATGCATGAGCCCTGCTGTTTTTCGACTGAGCAGCATGTGTATTACTGAGGAAAAATGTGTTCTAATAACACTAAGCACACCACAAAAAGTAAAAATAATTCCCGTGTAACTATCCTCTCCTTTTATCTATTTCAGATGATGACAGAGTAACCCATCAGCTCCCTCGAAGCAAAGAATTTTTCACACTAGACAGCCCAGGAGGGAAAACCATGAAAGAAGAAAGGCTGAATGAATCTCACTGTGCAGTGAAGTCGCAAAGATTTTCATGAATGTTTTACACTCATTCTCAGTAGAGGAATCGGGAATATGGGAGGTTACTTTATTTCCTAAAGGTCAGCTGATGTACAGTTGGAGGCAGATATAGACTATAGGATTTCCTCTGGACGGTACAGAGTGGGAAAACAGGTCATATGGTATGTCGGTTTAGCAGTACTATAGAATCGCTAAAACAAGAGCTGCCAGGCATCAACAAGCAGAATATTACAATCATGTTATTAACTACCAGATGCTACACAGCGCATTGTGAAGAGTACTGAGAGGGGACTCCTATTAACTTTGTAAAAATAACAAAATGGATTATCTACAACTCACTCTCTTTGAGACACTACAAACATTGCAGTAATAAACATATGCAAGGCCATGGTCGCACAGTCCAAACTTTGTTTTTAAAGAGGTAGCAATGTTAAAGTGTGTTGACATATTTGCTGATTTGTACAATTTGTTTTTAATACATTACAGTGCAGACAATAGCAACTGATTGTTTCGTATGTTACATCATTTTTTATATAAAGGACACCCTCTAGTAAACACAGCTTTCATTACACATAGAGAACTATAATGTAATATGGGGTGTCCTGTATACTATATTTTGGGATGCATACCAAAATATCTGTTGTATGGAAAAAATCTGTATGTTTTAAGAGCATTATTGTTAATTGCAAAGAAAATGATAAATGTTTCTTGGATGAAGAATAACCCCCCCCTCAGTAAAATAATGGACTGAAAGACAGACAAATGTACATAATAGGATAAATAATGACACAATTTCAATTGAAAAAGGACATTTTTATGCAGAGGTGGACATCTGTATCATGATATCTGTTGAAACAGTAGAATATCTAGATGGGGAGGTGTCTGTATGTTTTCTTGCTTTGTTTTGCATTTTTCTTCCTCTCTGTAGCTTTGGCTTATGCAGTTCATTTTCTTCCTTTTCTACTTGGAAATTAACTGGTAGAGTAAATAACAATGTTAAATGAGCTCTGTTGTCAGGGAGTGATCATGATTGTATGTGAGTAAGGATGCAAATTATCGATTAATTCATTCATTATTAGTTGGCTGACCTTGTCAATCGATTAACAATAAATTGATAAGCGCTGATTTATCTGAGAACCTGAACTGCACTTTCAATAAAGTCTATAAGAACAAAAGCTAAATATTGTTTATATTCACGTACAAACATGTCATATTCCTTAATGACTGATTTATTGAACCGTTTGGGATACAGTCCAGACAATGACATTTATGGAGTATAACTAAATAACCTCTGCAGAGAAATTAAATCAAATAAATGGATCTGAAGAGGACTCGTTTAGAAGAAATTGACATTTCTGACTCTGCATCACTACCTGACACCATGGAGCCAGACTTCAGCACAGAGGAGGTTCATGTACAGGGGGTAGGGGGAGACGAGTCTGGGGACGGGAGGTATATATGTGGTGGTGCGCCGTGAAGTGCCGTAACTACCTTAACAGGCGGAAACTGAGAGTGCAACTTATCAACCTTTCAACTACCAGCTTCTCTGCCTCTGTTACACAATGGACCTTACACCAAATTTACACAACTTCTAATGGCAGCATGTGGACAAACAGACAGGCCGGTCTGGGTTTGGCTCCACCCCTAAAGCCATTCTAACCTATCAACGCCATGATCCAGTTCGATGACCGGCTATCCTAGCCACCACATCACAACGTGGCAATTAATTGACAATTACTGTAATTTCATCCAGAAAATTCTTATCGACAATTAATCCATATTCGATTAATTCTTTACATCCTTAAATGTGATCAATGTTTGACCCTAATGATCCATAAAATATGATGATGATGAAGTGATATCAATTATTGGTCATAACCTCCAGCACTACTCATAGTGTATTAATATAGTGTATTGAGATTGGGGCTTTAATGACATCAGAACTGTCAAGCTGCACATTGAGTATTCTAATCAGCTTAGCATTTCATTCACATAATCTATAAGGAGATGAGAACGACGGTAAAGCCAGAGTGTAAAGCCTCACAGAGAGAAAGAGGGTGACAAAAAACACCTGAGTCACACACGGGGGAAGGGAGTGTAATTTCATCACAAATGTTTGACATGATCATTAATCTTTCCTTCTGTCAACATGTCATGAAAAGAACATCGATGTCAAATTTTCTAGTAGATCCCTACAAATGATTAATTTCCTTTTTCAATCAATACTGAGCTCAGAGCAACAAATTATATTGAGTTAAAGGAAAGGTTAGACCAATCTGTCTGTGACTGATCTTTTTAGGACTGGTGAATTAAATAGGAAACGTTCCATCCACGTCTACTCTCAAGGTGACTTTGAGTGAAGTACTGAACCAGCTGCTTCACTCTTCGGTTCACTGTGTGCAGCAGGAGAAACTAAGTAAACACAGGTCACATGTAATGTAACTTTAAAACAGTGATACCAGTGTATTCACTGCAGATCAGCCGTGAAGAGGTTTTAACCAAAATAAAGATGTGAAACCTGCTGACAAATTTTATTGATCGACTGTACTTCTAATGAACCGTCTAGGTGAAGTTTGCATACTCAGGTGAGTCATACAGATACAAGTATTGAAAAGATGCAGCTCTACATATACTGGGTTGATTATAATGCACCAAATAAAAGAGCTCAGATTTACACATTTGCATGAACTGATGAAATCCATGTGCAACAGTAAGATAGAAAACCGAGGATTTGACATGATCCGATGCATTGAGATTTGCATTTTTCACTACAGATGGTTCCAAATATAGGTCATCTGAATCCATGATGGCTAATAATCAGTCTTGAAAATAAATATTTCAGTCAAGTTTTCTTTTGTTACTGAAGGAAAAACAAGGATTGTATATTACATAATAAGATGACATTATTCTGAATGAATGGTGATTGTATATATAATTCTACTTTTATATTTATTCAAATTTATCAAAAATTCAACCTCAGATTAGCATAAATACTAATGATATATTCTGACATACTTGCACATATTGCACTATTGTTGCATATAGGTAGATACCTGTTTTTATGTGTATACCTATAGAGTTATTATTCTACTTTTTCTTATATATTTTTTTATTTATCTAGACAGACAACTTCAAAGAATTCCTTATACGTACTTGATATATGTACTTGGTGAATAACATTGATTCTCATTTATAGGGGTCATATTTTGCTAAACCCCCTTTTATTAGTCTTTGGTTAATTTGTGTATTTGGACTCTAATAGTTCATACAGTTTGAATGTGAACCCTCCAGGTGCTGCAGAGCCATCTTTATATTCATTTTGGCAAAAATCGAGTGGATTTCTACAACCCATTTTAATTCCTTCTTAATTTGTTGCATCTTTAACTAGTTACATCACAATACTTGCACATATATGGTCAAGACTTCCTGTGAACACTTCTCCGAGTTCGCCATAATTGTTTGTCAGCAGCAGCAGTTGTAGTCCATGCTGAAAATATGTCCCAACCTTGAGCCGATTACCTAAAATGTTAAGTTGATGGTTTTATTAACAAACACAAGACCGAACTGGACAGAGCAGCACAGTCAACAATCTGGAGGGGGCGGGGTGTGAAGTGGCTCACTTGGATTTAAAGGGCCAGCACTCAAAACAACCTTTCTGGTGTCATTACTTAGAAATAGGGTTGAAGATGGACCTGTGGAGTTGAATTAATGAAGAATTCAGACCCAAGCGTAGCCTTTACAGTTGATAGATAGATCACAGGGAAATGTTTAAAAATGCATAATTCCATTTAAAAAAGTAAAATATCACTCCTTTCCATTATTAATATTAAAATATTAATAATGCACTTCACTGGCCCTTAAACATTCATTACCACAACTGCCTAATAATGAGAGTTGTTTTTTTTTTTTCAGCAATAAGAATTCTGCATAAAATTGCAAAAACAAAACAAAAAAACAATAAAGGGAAGAATAAAGCTTAGGCCATTATAAGAATTATTATGCAAACAAATAGTTGGTGCAGGTTAATTGCCGTTGTCCTTCACACTCGGCCCACGAGCTCCATCTCACTCCATCCTGACTTTCTTTGCTTTGTATTTATTACACAGTTAAGAGGATTAAGACTGAGCGCCTCGGCAGCACTTGTAGTGAGCTGCCTAATAAATCTCTGCAAGCACCAAACTGAAAACCGGAAACACTCCACTGAGCTGACTAATCGCAGAAACATTGAAGCTATGTTAAACTACATGGTTTTCTACAGAGAATAAATAACCTCTGGATATGAGCAGCCTGATGTTAGCCTTATCCTTGATGTTGACTTATAACCCTGTGGTTTAAAGCGGCGTGCCCACCTCAGTATGAGCTGCTCTGGTGCCAGGTGAGGAGAGCGGACGTGTCCTGAACTGCCTCAGATTTTACATTTCAGTTCAAGTGTGGGCAGAAAACAAAGCCTGAGCAGTTTGTCTGAGCAGGCGAGGCAGACGGAGGAACAGCTCCAGCCCTGATCGCTCCATGTGACTCAGCAACCAGCCGGCAGCCTATCAGCTGACGGCAGAGCAGGAAGCCGACTGCAGCACGAGATGGAGAACAGCAGCAGCTCCAGGTGGGAAGAACCGACAGCCAACGGGGATTCTACACAAGCGGACCGACATTTTTACTGTTCTAAATATATCTTTTAGATATGGCATTAAAAATGTATTATTGGAAAATACTGAAGCAATAACTAAAAGAATGTGGAATGAGGAATATATGAGTGATTAACTCCATTACTGATCAATCTGGTCATCTGATAAGGATTTAACTTGGGCCAATCTCTCACCTCATACACTTATGACTGTCTGATTCACATCCTGGTTATTACAACTTTTCACAGTGCATTTGAAGTGGCCATAATTTATTTTAACTACTTGGCTGAAATTCAACAACTTAAAATTGTTAAATAATGATGAAGATTCCTGATCACACTTCATTTAGAAAACAACAGAACAGGGACATGGGTTTAGGCTAAAACTCTACATTATTTGTACATCCAAACAAAATAAAAACATCTGCATTTATCTTAAACATATATTACAAAACATCTCGCATGTATTTAAGTAGCCTAAAAAAAATCCAGCACGACACTTCCAGCACTGCCATCCATATTTTCTAAATAATGTAATTAAAACAAAAAAAGATAAAACCAACTACTGGTTCTCTGGTACAACCAAGAACATCACATTAGATTACCAGCAGTGGGTTTTATTAAAAAGAAAAAAGAAAAAAACAACTACTGGTAATCTCTGTAGGAAAACATGACATTACATTTTTTATGTAAATTAGCTTGAGAAATGACTTCCTCCTAATGCAATAACAATACAAAATATATAAGAGCTGCAACAAATGCTAATTGTAATAACAGATTAATCTGTAGGTTATTTTAATCACTAATAATTCATAGGATAAACACAAAAGACTCAATTCTCAAAGATTGGTATTTAACCCAAAGCAATACTAGCTGAAGGTAAGTCACTAATAATTACATCCCTGCAATGGCCTTCAGGTAGAGTTAGCGAGCACTAGCCCGCTACCTACACTTGTTATGGCTAGAGACTAGCAAGCTATAGTCTTCAACTAGCTCTGGTTATAGGCTATCAAACTAGTGTTGTATGTATTAGTTCCAGTCAACAATAGGTAACATTAGTCTGGTGGTCTGATAAACAGAGATGAATGAAAATGTTACAATTACAATGATAGTATCTAACTAGCTAGTGCGCTAAAGTAATTATGACACGAAGGCTTTCTTAAGCTAGGTTTACATAACATGCTCTCAGTGGCCACGGCAGCCCCATTTGCCCAAAACATAGTGCGACATGAGATTTGGCCATGTTTTTCCTCCATTTTCAAGTTTTGTTAGATGTACAGTGCACTACATTTCAGCTAAATGGGGTTGCTGTGGCCCCCAGGAACATAATGTAAACTTAGCTTTAAAAATCTGGCCCAACATCCGAAGCCTCAGTCATGCTGCTCTGTTACACTTACGGATAGGAATCAAGAACTGGACAAGAAGACTGGGGACCGGTTCTCAAAATACAACCGGTCCCCAGTAGTTCGATTCCTTAGAATTGTTTGCCTGCCTGCTTAATGATTCTGCTTATCAATATCACTCTCGTTGCACATGTGCAATGATGTCACATGCACGCTGCATTGTTTAGGTTCAGGACATAGTTGCCATGGCGTCCAGGCTGAAACTCTGTAAAGTCTGTATTACAGATGTAGACGACACCAGGTCAATTTGTTCAAAGGAGGAAATCCAACATTAAAACAAAAACATTTGTCCACAGAAGGATATTCATCCACATGAATGTCATGTATTTAATACAATACTGCTTGCGCGCAATAACTTTCTGGTACCGGTGTTCTATCACAGGACACCTGTCCACGGGTCCACGCCATTGGATCTGCATCACTGGTACCACGGCGGTTCCAATGTAACTGATAGGAAATAGGAGCAGGAACAGTAGGTAAATCACACTATGTGTCAGTATATTAGTCAGATCCACTGTAAACTCTGATCTCCCGCAGCTCCAACAAGTACTTCAAGATGTATTTTACTGGCACAGAACCCACACCGGACCAGGTGTCATCTGTTATTATTTGTTCATACTGTATGTTATATTTTTTGTGCAGAGAGGGAAATATAAAAGACAGTTAATGCAAACAAACCTGTTTATACTCTTATTCCCTCACCCAATGAGAATAGGGAAGAGAATCAATAAATAATTGGATCAATAAGCAGAATCGATAATAGAATTGAAATTGTTAAATTCTTATCAATTCCCATCCCTAGGTACACTACACAGCGTGCCTCAATATTTACATACTCAAGACCCAACTAATCAACTACCAAATTTGTTACGAACTCTTAAGAATCGATTTGGATTGATTTGATCGATTTGTTGTGAAAGCGCTAAAATATATCTTCTCAAACTCAACATTTGAAGAAAACATCTGAAGAAACTCTCACTACCTTAACACCATCCATAGTTAATGTTTTGTAACAAACCACTTAGGCTCAGGACATGAGTAATGTACGAAGTCCCACAGAAATGCATGAGTGTACATATTCAACCTGCAGCCTTTTATTGTGGGAACTGAGGAAAACAACTCACTACCATTACGAGCTAAGTGTCAAAATAAAATCTGCTCCTACACTAGATCATCTAACCCAATGAGCCTTGAAAAAGCCAATCAAACTTCTATGGCAATCGATGAAAATCTTTGTTTTACACCCCATCAAAGCAGATCGAGGTCAGCTTCTAACTAGAAACACCCCCAACTATAAAGAAACAGACAACTTCTATTACTGCAGTGTAACACAGAAGCGAAAGTGGCAGCGAAAGTCCTTGTTCCTGTTCTGATCTAACAATCGTTTATTTCTGGCATCAGATGAGTCTCAAAGCACAAAGCGCCACAGGGAACGATGGAGAAAACTACCTCTGATGTTAACTTTTGAAATGTAAATAGCTGTGCGACTGGGGAAGCTGCAGCATTTCTTATAAGCAGGTTAAAGAAGTGATACGAGGCTCAAGGAAAAAAAAAGTGCTGAGATGAACAAAAACAACTGGGTTGAGGAGGGGTCGGAGGTGGATGAGACCAGCAGAGAGGAGGAAGGGTCAAAGGACTGATCTGCTTTTCATGGATGAGGATGAAGCAGGCAGCAGGAAGAGCAACTGTGAAGAAGAAACTGAGTCAGCGATGTGTGGGCTGATACTCATTGACTGTAAGAGCCATGATTCACAACTACAACAAGCACAACAGCAGAGAAAGTCTGAAAAACCCTACGCACCACAACACAATAAGGTGAATTTACTGGACAAATTTCATCCCAAACTCATCTGCAACATATTTATATAACAGCCCATTTGACTGGGACTCAAATTCACTGTTGGTGTATGTAATCTAGGACTGTTTTACATTGTACATGAACTTCCACATCGACCAAACCATCACTAATGTATCATATGATGACAGTAGCTGTCACACTCAGAGTGTATGACAAGGGTTAATACACCCACCAGTCATGAGTCGTGATGCTACACTACTGAAACACAGGAAAACAGAATAATGAATGGTATTAATCTTGGGGCTTTTAATAACATTTAATAATGCGGATCATCACTATAATCAACGATCCAATAGAGCTGTTAAGTCTAGTATACTGCCTTGCTGATTGGATAGATGACTTTGTGCGTCTCTGTCTTTTCACTAATGAGACATGCAACATACAGCTCTGGAAAAAAATAAGACACCACTGCAATGTCCTCTGAAATCATCATGTGTGCAATGTATGACAGCCATTCCATTCCTATGTCTGTTGAATTCCAATACAAGTGCACCTTATTCTACTTAATAAACACCTGATCCATGTCTTATTTAAGAAGGAGAAGAATAAAAACCCTTACTGTGGACATCACTATCTTCTTCAATAGGACTATCTGGGTGGCAAAAACAGTTCTATTAGTATCGCAAAAGTAATTGGAATCCAAAAATAACTATTGAAAACTACTGGACTTGTGCTCTGATAATGTTCCCAAACTCTGAGGACTGGTGTTTCTGCCAGAACAATGCTCCTGGACTCAGCTAGGTCCATAAAGGTGTGGATGATGGACCACCAGATGAAGACCCCTGTCATGACCAGAACAACCTCCACCTGAACCCACTTTGAAAACTTCTGGAATAGAATCAAGAGGAAGATGGATGGTACCAACACATCCAACATAGATGAGTTTCTTGAACTTACACGGCAGGAGTTACATAAAGTCATCCAACAGCAATGGTGGAGAGACAAGCCAGAAGAAAGCTGTCATTGAATATGAACTTGTTTTCTTTGCATTATTTAAGGTCTTAAAAATACCGAATATTTTTGTTATTTTGACCATGTGTCGTGTTCTGCAAATACATGCTCTAAATAACAATATTTTTATTTCGAATTTGAAAGAAATGTTGTTGGTAATTTAGAGAATAAAACAAAAATGTTAATTTTACTCAAACACATACCTTTAAATGTAAAATCAGAGAAAGTGATAATTTTGCAGTGGTCTGTTATTTTTTTTCCAGAGCTATACATGTAAACAAAGCAACAAGAACAGCAGCTGAGGGGGAGTCATTTTTAAATCTTTAGCAACTGTTTACGGCTACTCATTACTTTTAATTAACTTTTTATTATTATCATTGATTTATTTTTGCCAGAGATCATGCACTAATTGCACAGAAATGCTACCATTCAGTGTACTGTCCCTGAGTTAGTCGAAAGATAATGTTCTCCTGCAGTCACCTTGCAGTTCAGAATGAAAATGCCACACATAATTGGAATAATTACTCAAAAATAAATACATAAAGACAAAAAACGCAATCTAAATAAACCAAACACAGGAACATAACTGCCTAGTTTGCAGTTACTCTATGTGTCACTTCCTAAAATGAGTCGCTGGCTCACTTCTGGTCAGGCCTCACATGACAAGAGCACCAACGATGCTCTACTTCCATGACTGAGCCTTGGGCCAGATATTAAATTTATCATTTGAATCCCAGCAGTAGTTTAAGATGCCCTGATCCACAGAGACAGCAGAGGCACCGCTCCTCGCTGCAAAACGCCGAAGGCTGAGAGATAGGGAGGGTGTATATGAGATTTATTCCTCATAAAAACACAGTACACAGCAAGATAGATCACTAAAAACTCCCCGGAATCCCATTTAAGTTGTAACATAGCAAACTTTTCAAAAAACTGAACTGGCATCAGTGTTTTCCCTGTACCAGACAACAGCTTGAACCACAGCCACTGATGAAAATATCCCTTCAGCATATCGTAAATGACTCGCATGCCTTCAGCACTACCTAACCATGCAGTCCCACCATTAACATCTATTAGAAAATCGGTCAAAATATGAGCATTTTTACACAAAACAGGAAAGAAAAAAAAAAAGTGATTTTATTCCACTGCAGCACCACCAAAACTAAATCAAATATAATTCAAAAACTCAAATAATCATCTATTTTACAGTGACTTCAGTAGCAACTCAACAGCTAACATGAACTCGGGAGTCAAAATTATGAGACTTGTATGAGAAACAACGCAAGAGACAGCAGAACAGGCATAATTTAGTGTACATTTTAATTCAGTTAGATCTTAATGTGTTTAGTTACATGACCTACATATACATTATAAAATGAATTCCTAGTTTTTAAGAGTTAAATGCCTAAACATATGGAAATTACTGTACTAATATTAAGGGTGTAACAAGACAGTCAACTCACAAAAAAATACAAAATACAATTTAGGCCTCATGATCTGAAATATCCACGAAACAAAGATTAAAGAACATCACCTGATAACAACAGCTAACAATTTTGATGAAAAATAATTTGACTGAAAAAGTTGAACAGTGTGACTGTGTGGGTGTGTTTTGTTCTACATATCATAAAAAAAGAATGAAAACAAATGTTCATTTGCCAATCTCAGTGGTACTTTTTTTTTTTCATTATTTCCTAAACATAAATGACAATGTCATGAAAACTTTTGTCTCAGTAGGCAGTGGGAGGAGCTTCTCTTTGTGGTGCCATTGCAAATGGTACATCATGCTTGTTTTTCTGATCTACCGTACACATTTCCTTGTAGTAGTGCATCATATTATATGTGTGATGAGTCTAAAGACACTAATGTGTGCACTGTCAATCACTGAGAGGCAGGGCGCTGCAAAACAGAGAGACAAGACGCAGCAGATTGTCCCATGCAGGGTGGACCAAATGGGACTGAACGGTACATGGTTTGTCCAAGTACTGTTGCATCCCCAGCGTTCACTATCTTCTCATCTTCCACCATTTTCAGGTGAAGTGACAGCACTGCTACAGTCGGTCAGTCGTGTTCTTGAAACTTTTTTTTTAAAACTTGATTTGTATTTCGTGCCTTTGAATTTTACTTTGTCATTTTTTATTCCATAAAATTTCATGCCACAAAATTTTTACACCCCTAATAAATTTTTTGAGAGATAAGTATGAATGAATTGATACAGTTTTGATGAAACCAATACCAGTATCTATTCTGCTTATCATCTGATTATTTTTCTCTCATTCCCTGATTGATGGGCTTTCCCAGTTAAAAAAAAAAAGAAAAAAGTCGATTTATACTAGTTCTTCATGTAAAGAAAGCACATTTCATAATAATCTAGCAGCACATGTCTGATATTGTTGTGCTAGTCCAGTTGTACTTTGAAAACAACCTAAGGATTCTCAGGCTAAAGATTATGATGGATCATGTGGACATATATATCAATCATTATTTTTCAGTCTAAGAACTAATTGCTGCGTAAGCCAATCATTTAATTTTTGCATTTTATTTATTTATTTGTATTTATTTATCAGGGACAGTACACATTATTGAACATTTCTGTAAATGTGTCAGTATTAGCATAAATAAGCTATTTTTCAACCGTTGTCCCTGGACCAGATGTAATATGCCAGCATTCATAAAATTAACAACAATGTTAAATTAATGTGCATGTTATTAGAATTTCACTGACAATGGGTAACTGCTCCCATTCAGGAACAAGTTTCAGGAAACTTAAGAAAAAGCCAAAATTAATAGACTAATTGCCAGACTAGTAAAAATGTTATTAATGTTGGTTAAAGCTTTAGTACATCATTAGAGAATCCATATTTTTCTACAAAGCGGCTGAACTAGAAGTATTTCTAGAAGTAAAATAATACGACACGACACACCCACTCAGTGTCAGCAGGTAGTATGTACAGTACTAACTATGTTCTGGAGTACATACCTGTATAAGTAGAGCTACAACATTACAACAAAGCCTGCTTCAACAGCAGCAGCAACAGCAGCGCTACATAAGGTCCATATATGAAACCCTATGGGAGCTCTAGGCCAACAACAAGCCATCCCAGAGGAACAAAGGTGTGTTAGCCCGAGGGAGGAGCCCTGCACGTTGTCATGATTAAACATTCTAAGGACTTCATAGCAAAGCAGATACTAAAACCCTGGGAGTGTGTGTGAGGACCTACAATGTGTGTTTTTGTGTCCTGAATCTCACATCGTTCACTGCTTTGGGTTTACAGATCCAGTGGGGAAATGTTTCTGGATGTGGTGATTTGTTTATTACAATGAGATGACATGAGAAGTCATTCCATAAATATGGTGATGAACATAAATATCACGTAGATTTTCAGATATATTCACTATTTTTATATATTACCCCTCTTCCATACTCAAAAAATTATTCGATTTCCTGGTGTATTGACACATACCACGCCATGTTTCTTTTAAAACTCTTCTTCTTCGCTTGTTGTTAACATCCGTTAACATCCATTTTTGGGGGGGTTTTTTGTTCACGTGATCAGTTGAGGAAAGTTTTTTCCATTGCAGTTTGCACAATATACCAATTTCGCTCTGCCTGAAAAGCTACCTCTTGCCAGCTCAAAAACTCTACATCAAAAAGTGAGTTTTGGCAAAACTGTCATTTTCTCCATTACGCAAATTTTTATGTGCAAATTATATTTACATAACTTGAGTCAACGGAAAAGAAAGTAGTGTCTTTATTTGAGTGTTTGGAATTTTCTGCAGCTTTCTAAATCTACTCCACTACATTTCAAAGGCAAATATTGTACTTTTATTAAATATTGTACTGTATTGTTCCTTGTCAGATGCAGTTTTCATACCCTTCCTGTCCAGTGAATCTGTATCTCTAGATAAAGTGATACTGACTCTTTGTTATATCATCTTAGAACACAAAAATATCTGTCATGTCTTGCTCCATTGTGCCGTGTCACAAATCACACACTTAACAATTCTTGGATAGTACTGGCAGTAGGGTATTAGTCTTCCACACAAACGCATGCATGAAATTTGCATGAGGCTACTTTGAATGTATACTGTAACACAACTTTAATTTGACATTAGTGACAGAAGTATTAAAATCATTAGGTAATAATGATCTGAATACACTCGCATGCCTGAACACCCTCAGGCTACTATATCCATGGTAGGTAAACTGAGACAAATTACCAGTCAAAAATACCTTCACTTAGCATATTTATAATGGACATTTGACTGAAATTTATCTGGAGCTGTTAGTATTCATGTGGAGGTAGACTGACTCAATATCGGCCTTAATTTTTTTTTTTTTTTTTTTTTTTAAAGACAATATTTGATCAGTATTAAAAATTTTATTAGATATTTTATCAGGCACCTGTGTGGGCAGCACTTGAAGTTCAATAAATGTTACAAAAGTACAATGTGTATGTGTATTCATAATTTCATTCACATTATTGCATAAAAATCTTAATTATCTGAGTGTCTCAATTGTATTTTACAGTCAATGTGCTTTAAAAAAAAACAAAAAAAAACAGGCTTAATAAATATCGGCCTCAAAAATGACAGATGTAGATATCAGCCATTGGTTGATCAAATTTTAGTTCTATTTATTTATTTTTTAAATCAGCATTGGCCTTAGAAAAACTCACCTCGGTTGACCTCTATATTTAAGGTCACCTTTCATATTCTTTCAAAGAAACAATTATGAATAGATCATAGCATCCTATTTATTTATTGTATTATTTTTTATGATTATTAATCGTGATTATTGATCCAGCAAATTTCATCATTTTGGCACTTTGACATCAGAAACTGTGGGTGATTTCACAATTTCAGGTGGTGATTGACCTTAATCTGGATTATGAT
>JAPTGZ010000016.1:34952615-34964783 GCA_029814645.1 Fowleria isostigma | reverse complement strand
GGTGGTGGTGCTTGGGTTTTTTGGAGGGAAAAGATTGTTGTACGGCAGAATGAAGTACATTTGGATTTAATTGGCATTTCGGTAAGAGGGCGCAGTGCCCCTGATCCCCCGTTTAGAAAAACCCCTGATATATATATAAAATAAATAAAAAATACATAAAGAAATAAAGGGGGGAAAAAGAAATAAAATGTATTATTTGGTCAGCCTAGTATGGGTTGTGGTCATCAATCACAGCATGTGTTGCATTTGAAAAAAACGGAACCTATTCTAATGGTTCTCAAATCACGTCTTTAGTGATATAACAGATGTCAAAACTCATAATTGGGGGCGGTGTTATCAAATGTCATCTTTTTGGGGGAAAGAGTTAAAGCAGGAGCTCTCCTGACATGCAGCAGCCTGTTTCTTAGTTTGAGTAAAATCCTCGGGATATATTCCCAGTATACAAAGTTTGGAACAAAACGGAATCTTGATATTAAATACCTCAGACATCCAATCAATGACCTCATTCCATCTTTGTGTCTTTGGACATTCCCATAGACAATGAATAAGAGTTCTTTTATTATCTTGACATTTAGTACATGTATCAGGAATATGATTTATATCATTTATTGTAGAACCTTTTAACATAAGCAGGTTATAATATTTAGACAACAGTCCTTTTTCTCCCTTTTTTCCTATTGGCTCAATTATTGATGATTTTTTGGGTATATATCTGTGGACTCAAATTAAACCAAACCAGTGGGCTCTGGTCCATGACTTCCCCCTGGTGTTGATAGTTTGAATATCAGTACTACATAGAACCACTTCAAGCAGACATGCAACTTAAATTGTGTACCTGTGATTGCTAGTGCTGATGCTGTGGTCCACCACCAGCGTAAAACCTGAATTATAGGAGAAGTGATATGAATAAAACAGCACCAACACACAGTCAGATGGAAATTAGAGCCACATCACCCTCACAGGGTTTTGGACAAATACACCCACAAAGTGCTTCATTATGTTGAACATCAGACTGAAGTACCCATTCAAGCACCACTGCTTTCACTTTCACAGGGGTTGTTTGATAAAATATGTGCTGGAAGCCAAATTAATATGAGTAAATATTAATGAAGCATAAAATGAATGTGCTGTCTTTACAGAAGACACGTCAGCGTTTCTGATAAAACACATTAGATGAAGTGGTTGCAGTTGTGTAGCGATACCATAAATATAATGCACCATAATTTTACAGCTTGGCAAAGTTTTAAGAACTTTATTTATGTGGCACCTTTGTGTTTTTTTGTGGTGATTGTGATTCTTTGGTGTGAAGGAGCCGCGTTGCCTCCTCCTCCTCCGCTCCATGACATTTTTCTTCCCGACACAAAGCAACTTATTTAAAAAAAAGCATTTAGTGACAGTGCAGCTCATTCAATGTTGGGACACTTTGTTTGAAGCAGAATTTGTGATAATATGGTCTTATTTTATTCTTTTTTATTCCAAACATGAGATCATTAGCATACTTTCATAAAGGAAACTAAATGGTAGTGGTATATTTAAGTGTATAGTACATGGTATGTGGTATTTTTTAGTGCTAGACAAACATTGTGACGGGGAAACCAAAAATACAAGATAAAAAACATCTGACATTCTAATCAATAGACTTCAAGACAAACAAGTTCAGAGTCACGAAACAGAATAGTTACTAGACATTAAACCAAGGCAGTTGCAAACAGAGAGCTATTTACAGGTAAGTTTGCATGTGTGCGTTTATGATTATTTTACGATTATTTTGTGTGGGTTGGGCATATTCAGGTGGAGACAGAAGAGGGAGTGAAAATAAAATTGACAGTCTATTAAGTAGAAGGGTCAAAAGACATGAGTATAAAAAAAACAAGAAATCAGCCAGGAGTTTTAAATAATACTAATAGAGAAAGAAAATTAGGAAAATAATAATAAATGACAGAACAAACAAAAAATAACAATGTAAAATCAATAAGAACAAATAAAATAGTGACAGCCTTTTAAAAAAAATTATATATTTATATGGTATTTTTAATGTGGCCTCATGTACTCTCCAATTCATTCCTTTAAACATCATTAAATTTTTGTCTCCACCAGAAAGGTTATGCAACACTGTTTGTTTGTTTGCCTGTCAGCAGGATTAGGCACAAACTAGCCAAGTGTACTCATTTTCATGAACCTTTGTGTGGAAAGGATGATGCGAGATGATTAAATTCAGTTTAAGACAGTGCACAGTGAGGCTGCCGAGGCAACGCTGGTGCATTAACGTCAATGTTTGAACCAGAACTACGAGCAGCTGAGTGGGAAGGATCATGTGTACTCGAGAGTTTGGACATTTTTTTACAGTTAAAAAGAAACGGGAAAAGGAAACAGGTTCCAAAATATAACGCAAAAGACAGCGGTTCGAGGTAAACGGGCCTCATTCAGTTCGGTTGTAATGATCATCGTCCTCGTTTCTTTTCCGTTTTACAATGGGTGGTCCAGAGTTATTATCCCTGAACTAAAAACAAACACTGACTCGAAGAGGAACCCTCTGTATTTTGCTGCCACCACAGAAGGATAAAATCGATTTGGTTTCAATCTGCAGCTTTTTCATTAAATGTCACTACATATTGCATATTATCAAACTTTTAATATCAGAATCGACTGAAAGAACAGGACGTAACACTGGGACGTACTGATGTTTCAGATTCAGTCCACACTACTACTGTTTTGATATAGACTGACTGATTTGTGCCAAGAGGATATTTTGTAAACTATTAGTGCTGACAGAACGTCACTGCAATTGTGACCGATGTCTAATATTAGCATATTTATTAGCGTACTCAAACTCAGAAAATGACAACCCTGAAAAATAAAAGCTATATCTACAGTCCCCTAGAGTTTTTATGCTCCCGATGTATTGCATGTATTACTTTGAATTGGATATTCAAGTCTGTATGATTCAGATTCATATAGTCAGTTATTCTGTCATATGGGTGATACACGCCAATTAATGAGTGAAATAATTCTTATCACTCAGACGTCTGTGGGTATCTTCTTCATTTCTACATACTTTCTAAATTCACCTTTGTAAGGATACATGCAAATAACAAAATACCCAAGTGGGTTGCATTAAAATATTCAGGACATTAGATTTTCTAAGCTGAAGATGTTTTTGTCCTTGAGAATGCAGAGATAGAGGTAATTCAGCCCAAATCCTGAAAGTTTGAAATCAGATTTGTGAAAACTTTCAAATCTCTTGTGAAAAACACACTTTCACTCATGTGGACAAAGTGTTTTGGTGCTTGAAATAGGTTTACCAAAGCTGAGCTTCACAAAAGTAGTGGAATATATGAATAAAATTATAGGTAAGTTTAGAAAACTTGTCTAAAAGGAAATGTAATACCGTCTCCTGAGCATAAACATGGTTTCATTCTATTTTCACCAAATGGCTCAAATGTGAGATAAATGGGACTGAATAATGACTTCACATTATATTATTAAGCTTCATTAAATGTGTGCAAATGAGACTAAGCACATAATATTAACATACTGTAGTAATTTCTTTTTTCTAATTCAGTTCCTGTTCATCACACATTTTCAAGTATTTCCCCCATGCCTCTCCAGATAAAACTCTAATAGGGAGGGTCTCATTGATTCCAGAGTGTCTGTTGGTTGGTGAAGATAAACAAGGGATTCCACCGATTGTTGCACAAGTTAAGGGATAAAGAACTGATCCAATTAAATACAGTAAGAGCTGAAGATATGTGGTCATTGATCTGTGATTGGTTCTCTAACTCCAGTTGTCAATCACTTATTGATACAGCTTAGACAGTTTCTAAACTATCATATCTTGAGTTTCAAAGATTAAAAAATGCATTTATAAAGCGTGAAGATGTGATCTATAAACACACAGCCCCAAGATGTCCATAGAATGAGTTGTGTATTATTTCCACAGCAGTTTACCCAGACTGCACTTGTAATTCCGTACCACATGTAGCCTGGCCTGTAGGGATGTAAGGATACACTCACTCCACGATTCGATTCGAATCCCGATTTTGGGTCCACAAAATACAATTCAAATTGATTTTTTTCCATCCAGACTGCTGTTCAAACGCATCGCTACATGATGATTAACTTGTAGCTCCAGTAGGTTCTGTCACAGCAGCGTCCATGTTCCGTCACAACAGCTATGTTGTGATTAGTCTTTTCAAGCTCCCATTCTGCTTTAGCAGACTTCAGAACCTCAGTGATGTGTTCTCCAGTATGTGTTTCGAAAAGAGGATGAGTTTGTAAAACAAAACTCATCATTGATTTGGACGTGCTGCGTACCCACAATGCTTTGCGGAAGCGTCATCACGCGTTAGGACACGCCCCATAGAAATGAATAGGGGCGGTGCAGAGTGAAGTCTGCAACGCTTGCTACCGTGGTGTCAAAATAAGTGGCAGTAATAACAGCGCCTCCTATTGTTGAAGTAGCGCACTGACAATTTTTTTGCTTTTATCGATTTTTAACCGATTACGGATATATACTTACATCCCTACTGGCCAGTCTTCCTGTTATAGTGTACTCAGCACAGATAAAACAGTCTGGAACGGTCCCATGTGCTGTCAGTTATGCTCGTTTTGTACCGGGCCACAAGTCTTAGGGGCGGGTGTTTCACAACATGAAACATTGTATACACCAACTTTTTGTTGTCATGAATCAAAGTCAGTTCCAAATCCACAAATGCCTTTACAAGTGTTGTCAGATGCAAAAATAAGGATTGAATTAGGCGTCACCCTGTATTCTTAAGTTTCTCTGTCAAAAGTGTCATGTCTGTTTTATCTGTGATTGGTTTACTCGGCGCCTGTTAGTCCTGCCGTCATATTTGGATTCAAGCCCCTTGATTCCAGACTGTTTTCTCAGTATTGAATACACTGAGGAAACAGGATTGCTAGCCAAGCTATACCACATGTGTCAAGGGTTGAAGAAACACACAGTTGATCAACACTCTGTAATAACCGTAAACAGGTTTAGTTTAGTTTAGTTTGAATATACAACAACAAAAGTAATCCTACCTAGTCCTTGGAAGTAAAACAGATTGCAAGAAAACATGAAGGAAAAAACACTAACGTATCCACATACATGAAAACAAAGTATGTCTTAATTTGCATATTCGAAAAGGACTGGGAGGAAGTATAATTTCTTATTTAATCCCACCCCTTCTCCACACAGCAGTCTATTTTTCAGCTTCCTATCAGCATATTAGGTCAGTAAACTGATTCTCTCTGTGATCCCTCAGGTATGACTTGGCGCAGAACAACTCCATCCGTGAGATCGAGGGGGTCCGAGCTCATGTATCCCACTTGCGAGAGGGCGTCCTGCGTCACTGTCTAATGGGCGACCTGACCTTCAGACCCAAAGCGGAGCTGCAGAGCCTCCTCCTGCACCTGGACCAGGTGGACACGGCCAAGAACCCGTGCATCCGCGAGGCCCGCCGCCGTGCCGTCGTGGAGGTCCAGGCCGTCATCACCTTCCTCGACCTCCGAGAAGCCCTGGCCCGCCGCTACCCGGGCCCCACCGAGCATCCGTCGCACCGGGCCGTGTGGATGGTCCTGGGCAGCCTGTCGGACCTCCAGGCCCAGGTTCTGGGCTTTGACGGGAAGAGAGCTGATAAGAGCTACATGATGCTGGAGGAGCTGCTGACCAAACAGCTGCTGATGTTGGACGCCGTGGACCCGCAGGGCGACGAGACCACCAAAATGGCCCGAAAACAAGCGGTGAAGTTCGCCCAGAACATTCTGAGCTACTTGGACATGAAGACGGACGAGTGGGAGTACTGATCCACAAAAGACCATGTGGGAGTGGAAGGACCTGCTAATGTGTGTATACAAAGACTCTGATCATTCCACGGGCTTGACTCTGTAAATACTGACTCAAACCCCCAGAATGCACTGCAGCAGCGCTTTTCTTTTCCTCCTTTTGAGAAACACACTGAAGTTTGAGCTTTTTTTTTTTTTTTTTTTTGTATGTGTGTCGTCCGTCGTGTTTGTGTGCGGTTGTTGAAGCCTGCTGCCACAGCACTAACTAGCGCCTATTTCGGTGGTCACTCCAGACTGCACTTCGATAAAACTGCCCGATGTGTGATAGATTGCTTCGCAGCGGCTTCCCCGTCTGGCCTGATTAACGTGAGTGTCAGTTGCTAATGGAGACAGCTAGTGTGTATGTGTTAAATACAGTGACCTAATTATGGAGAGTGTTCTGCTGCTCCTAGATAGTGACACCTGTTGGTACTGTGCCGATATGAGGCGTCAAACAGCGGGAAACAAATCTGAAAATTACTGCCGGATTTACGCCTACAACTAAATTTATTTTGAAGAATTTGTGGTCTGATTAGAGTTATTCAAAGGAGATGGTGGATCATTTTGGTTATTTGAAGTGGGGATTGTATGTAGTATTCATCCATAGTTGGAAAATCACATTGCTTTTGATTAGTGTTTAAACTTTAGATTGAAAAAAACATTAACAAAGGGCACAAGCAGGTAAAATAATACCGTCATTAAGTTGTTGAAGTCATTATATCCTCATATAATCAGGAAATCATTTTAATTACAGTTTGTATGCCTAAATAGTGATAGTAGATGTACTAACCACATGTAAACATTAGAAATAATACTGTTAACCCCAACCCTGGAAACTGGAAACGCTTAATTTTTACCAGAGATATGCTTATTCAGTTACAAAACACATTAAAGTTTGATAAAGACCTACCTTTGCTTTTACCACAGACATAAATAATGTGTTTTTGCGTGTTACCACTGTTTGATCCTGATAAAAGCAGCTAGAGATGAATATAAAACAGGAGGGAAAGATCTGGTTTTTGCCAAGACACGGAAGTTGAGACATGCACGGCAGCAGAAGCATTAACACAGAAAGGAAACTCTTAAGGCTTTATTTAGAAAATTTTTTCTGCTTTGACTTGTGCTGGAACTGAAACAGTTATATCAAATCAATTCAAATCCACCAGATTCATTTGGAAAACGCAGTCATTTTACCTCAACACAGGAGATGCTGGTGTACTACCTTCTCCTTTTTCTTCATGTGATTGTGTAACTTTAGTGTTTTTAATATTTTAGTTTACATCTGCACGAACAAATAAACTAAACACTACACCTTTGAATAGACAAATCCATCTTTTTGACCTATTTCCTCATGGAATTTTACAGCTGTATCAGCACTGGAGAAGGGTCTGCCTAAATACGTTATCTTATTGTAGTTGTTTGTGTTTATTTAAAACAATCATTGATTTTACGATTCAGCTCTGGTGATATCGCAGTGCACAATCAGAACTATTTTCAGCGCTGTTATTCGTAGGTGGTTGTTCCTTTTGGCGTAACACACAGGATGCAGTGAGCCTATTCCAAAGACTTATTTTGTTGTGATAGATCAGTAACTCTTACACTATATGGACAAAAGTACTGGGACACGTTGAGTTCAGATGTTTCTTTTACTAACAGTGGTCTAGGATACAAAACAATAACAAATGTCATCATATAGTTTTATTTTGCCTTATATTATAAAAAGGGAAGTGGTCTGTGTTTGTCTCGGGCATCACACAAAATCCAGAAAGAGCTGACAGCTGCAGTTTGGCATATGTATGCATTTTTGGTCAAGAAAGAGATTAGCGAAAATGGCAAGTTGATAGGACCAATATTCATTCATTCATCCATTCATTCATTCGTTATCTGAATCCACTTTATTTAACAAGGGTCGTTGGGGTTGTTGGAGCCTATCCCAGCTACTTATAGGCAAAGGCGGGGTACAAATACCAATATTTTGGGAGATATTAGTCATTTTGGAATACAGTGCCCTCCCAATGACCAATTATGTTGCTATGCTCATCGCTCAAAATCATAGTCATCACTGAAGTGGGTTACCGAGCAACAGATAAACAATAGCACCACATTGCCATGGTGTCAGATTTCATGTGCAGAAACAGACATGCCAGCTGAGAGATGATTCAACTGAAAATGCCAGTGGTATTTACCAAGAAAGTAAAAGTAAAAGAATGAAGTGTATCAGAGGATCTAGAACCTTTGGTTTCCAATGGGTCAACTCGCTAGTATTAAATATCAACGCATTGTACTGGTTAGTTTTGTTGGCGTCTTTGCTTCCAAAATGCCTCAGAGATGGTTTTTACTTAATTTCTCTCAACAATGATTTTGCTTTTTAATCCATGACTATAATTTTGAAATGTTCTACCTCTAAATTTCTAAAATATTTCCTCATGCTCTGATTGTAAATAATAATTTTCTACAACAACTAACCATCGACTTTCTTCATATCTCACTTAGAAGGAAAATCTCCCTTTAAACTTTATGAAATATTGCTGTTTTTATCTCAAATCAGCATGAACAGGATATTTTACAGCTGTAGCCATGATGTCCGCATTGTTTATAAATATCCATATTTTCTGAAAGTTTAATGGGAAATTTTTCTTCCCAAGTGAGATGTGAGGAAAGAAACACCAGAATTCAACATGTCCAAATACATTCATCCATATAGTGTGTTCTGTAATGAGAATTACAGTTTCTATCAAAACGTCGGGAAAGACTGCCTTCCTGGTTTGATTTCCACCTGTCAGACCTCAAGGTAAAGCAGAGAAATACACAGAATCCTCAATATACCAACTATGGATGCCCCACTTCCAATAATCACAACTAACACCATCTCCTAAACAACTATAATCTGCAGTTAAATTTGTTTTTTTCGCTGCGATGGAGCTGATGTTTGCTCCAAAAACCCGCTAACACTGACACCAGACTATCTGTGTTTAAACAGCAGTAATTAGAGCGAGGATGGCAGGAGTTTGCATTATTAATGGAAGGTCACCCTCTACCCCTGCGCGACCCTGTTCATCCTCTTCATCGTTTCGGTCTCTGGCAGCGCTCCAGCCCACACTACGATGGCAAACTCCCCACATTCTGGACTCCGCAGCTGTCGCGGGCAAGCGGTCAGACTCCGGGCTCCGTTTTTTACGGCTTTACAGAAAGCGTGGATGAAGCTAAAATTCTGCGCGGAGATGTTATCTACCGAGGCAGCTTGCCAGGCGCGAACGGGATGTTTAACAGAGACGAGGACGTTTGAAAGGATAACGGTCCCCTCCCCTTCTTTCTGCTTTCCCCCTGCTGCTTGTGTAGCTGTTAGTCTGTAATACATTTCAGATGTTTGTTGTGACTTTGTGTGATCGCACAAGGCTATAAATGGATCAGGTTTGAATGCGCGAGTAGGGAAGAGGAGGCGAATTTTAGCTGTAGCTGCTGCTTTTTTGTTTCTTCCCACTTCTTTCTACTGACGGAGGGCTGTTAGAGGTCCCCGGGGAGAGGAAGAGGAAGAGGAAGGCTGAGGATTGACACATCAAGGCTGAAGCTCACAGGGCCGACAGTCGCTGTACACACGCGGCGTTGACGGCGATCGCATTCGACAGAGCCTTCTAGAAACTTCCCGGAGCCGCTGCTGCCGCCGAAGACGGAGAGAGGGGAGGGGAAAGGAGTAGGAGAAAGGAGACAAGTCCAAATCTCTGTGCCTTTATTTTTACCTTTCCCTTTGACCGCTCTGTCTGAAAGCAGGCGGACACGGCCCAACACGGAGCGAGCAGCTGCTTGTTTTAATGCACAAGATTGAAAAAAAAAAAAAAAGCACTGAATGTGTGTGTGTTTGCAGAGAGCACCTTGGCCGGTATCGCCACAAGACATTTGCACTACCTGTCAGAAGTCGTGGCTGTTTTTCTTTTTCGCGATACAGTATTCATGCCCTGGTAGAACACTAAAGGTACCTGCTTTCTGATCAGTGAGTTTTGGTGAGGCAGGCTGGAAATGCGAGTCACACGGTGCGTTCACACTGCAATTAATCGCAATTAACGAAAACCAACCGCCCAAACAACTACCACCACGATGGAGTCTGAGAACAGTCCAGTATTATTTATGGGACATTTTGGGCTAATACCATCAATTGAACTAACAATTGGCTGATATTAGGTCATTTACAGTTATTCTATTCAGTTTTTTATTCAGTTTTTAGTCCAGCGGCTCAAAGGTCTGATGGATTGTTGGGATCAGTTAGCGTCAACAAATAATTTTTTGAGAATCTTCTCCAAAACCTGTCAACCAGAATGACTTGATATTTGTTGTGGAACATCTTTGGGCTAAGGCCTACCAAGTTTGTTCAAAGAATTGGGAAATAATAATTTTTGAATTTTTATGAATTTTTGAAATTTTACAAATCCCATTGGTTTATAATGAGACACATTTCAAAGTGCTATAACTTCAAAACATTCATTCGTTTTCTGAACCCGCTAGGGTCACATGGAGCCTATCCCAGCTACTTAAGGGCGAGGGCGGGGTACACCCTGAACATTTCACCAGTTCATCACAGGGCTGATCTATAGAAACAAACAACCACTCTCACATTCACACCTATGGGTAATTTAGATTAACTAATTAACCTATCAGTGCATGTCTTGGGATGGTGGGAGGAAACTGGAGTACCTGGAGAAAACCCATGCAGACATGGAGAGAACATGCAAACTCCACACAGAAAGATCCCACGCATTGACTGGTGTTGGAATCGAACCCAGGACCTTTTTGCTGTGAGGCACGAGTGCTAACCACTGCACCACTGTGTCACCAACTCCAAAACAGTTGAAGATATTGATATAATTACTATTGGGAATAGATAGGAAGTCACATATGGGCTATCATTTGTTGCCATGACCTTTGAAAGGTCAAACCCAAAATCATCTATGTCCAAATTTCTAGAAACTTCTTCAAAACCGTCAGCCAGAATCAATTGAAATTCATAGCTTTTTCATAGTAATACTTTTTCCAAAATATAATAATATCTATTCTGGTTAACTGGTAATCTATAAACCAAATGTTGTTTGAATTCAATGAAGAGTTTTGCTGTTACAGGCATTTGAAATTTCACCCATTATAAGTAAATGGGGGCAAAGGAAAGATTTAAGATTTACTTTTCTCAAATTGTAATATAATCTTTTCCAGGTCCTTTGCAATCGGTAATCCAAATTTGATATGAATTCAACCAAAAGTTTTGCTGCTAGGGTGTTACACAAACCGAACCAAAATCATTACCCCTTGCTTCTCCTTTGGGGGGGGGCGGGGTGATAATTCATATAAGAAAGGTTTAGTGTAGAGACAATTAATTTGGAAGTTGACACTAAATAGTCATAAATAATCAAAATAGTCATGAAGGGTCAGTAGACGTTTAGGTGAAGTTACAGGTGTCCATAACAGACTACATTAAGTCGTTATTATTGACATGGATTCTACACCTTTACATCTGTCCATGCTAACACACTTTGTAGTTAAAACACTTAACTTTTATCTTCCGTACTATTCCAGATCCTTCAGATTTTGGCTTTTGGCCCCACTTTCAGATTCTAATGCAGATGGAGTCTTATCATTCAGTACATGTTCCTCCATGATTCATCGCACCCCGTTCACATTAAGAAAACAGAACCTCAGCCTTGAATACCAGCTGTTAATTCAACGTGGATCTGAATCCCAGACGATTCTGTTCTTGTTTATTCTATTCACAGCTGTTGTGAAGCAAAATCCTGCTTTTTATCATGTTTGTCGTGTTTACAGCCGTTTGGTCGTAGAATGTTTGGAGATTATTTCCGGAATGTACTGGACGTATTAGTGTGGATGCAGCCTCAGTAAACTCTACCACAGTGCAGTGAATAAATATATAGTTCTTTTTTTTTGTTTCTTTTTAGTTAGATCAAGGGTTTCACAATCATTGTAGTTCAGGGGCCACATACAGACCAATGTGGTCTCAAGTGGGCCAGACCAGTGAAATAGTAACATAATAACCGTCTTAAAAAATGACACCTTCATGTTTTTTTGTTTTATTTTAGTGCGATAAAAGTAAAATTATATTATGAAAATGTATACATCTACAAACTCCTTTAAAAAAATATGAACAACCTGAAATTTTCAAAGAAAAATAAGGGCAATTTTAACAATATTATATCATTTACACATGTGTATTACAACTTACTGATCACTGTGGCTCTACAAATGTGCAAAACAGTTATTAACAGGCAGAATATTGTTAAAATTGCACTTATTTCCCTTAAGACTTTTCAGGTTTTTCTTATTTGTTGAAACTATTTAGATTTT
>JAPTGZ010000016.1:34919125-34930221 GCA_029814645.1 Fowleria isostigma | reverse complement strand
GACCCCCGTGACCCTAGTGAGGATAAAGCGGGTTCAGAAAATGAATAAAATTGTTTTGATTTCAATGCATTGTCTTATTCTCTACTGTAAAGTGTCCCTGTGTGTCATGAAAGGTGCTTATAAATGCATTTTGCTATTTGTACAAATTGTTGAGAAATGCACCGTTTTGCACATGTCGATGATTTAAGAAATGTACTAAAGTGACTGAGAAACTAATTTACTTTAACACCATTGAACTTCAGATGCTTGACTCTGACACTAGTTGAGTTTTGTCATGTGTGTTTACTGGAACATGACTCCAACTGTGACCTTACAGAGGCAGCAGCTTCAGTTTTAGTATTTTGTTTCCACTTGAACAAGTCAACAGGGAAAACATGTTAACCTAGTTCAACTTTACCACTGAATTGAAACTCTGGGGAGTAGTTTTATCAGACATGTCTGCAAACAGGAAGTCCTGATATTTCAAGTATTCCATCTATGCATTTGTGTCAACTGGTGGTTTTAGTCGGAATCTGGTGGGAACGAAATAAGTTGAATCCATTTAGAAGGGGTCATATTTAGCTTTTTTGAATGGAATGATGCATTTTAAAACATTTCCCTGTGGTCTATAAATTGTACATTCTACACTTGGGTCTAGATTCTTCAATAATTAGACTCCATGGGTCCAGCTTCAAAACACAGGTTGTAGAAATCCACTCGACTTTTGCTAAAATATAAAGCTAGCTCTGAATGTGAACCCTCCAGGTGCTGCAAACTTATTCAACAATAAAGGTCCACAAATACAGACATAAATGTACCAAAGACTAAGAAAAGTGAGTTTCGAGTCTCTGTAGAATGACGGCGCAGAACACACGGTTCAACTTAACCAGAACATTTTATTTCGTTGCAGATCCATCCTCACATTACAGGAACCGTTTCATCTTAAATACACAAACAAATCCAAACTGTTTAATACAGAGTGCATTCCAGGACGGAGTCAGATATTCAGTCTGGAGGGGGGGAGAGTGGGACTGGGATGATGAGGGGAGGGGGAGGAGGAGGCTGGGAGTGGGCGTGGTTTACTTCTGGGCGGGCATCAGGTCGTCGATGGACTGACCCTTCTCCAGCCTCTTCTCCATCTCCACCAGCAGTTTGATTCCATCCACCACCATCTGCACCAGCTCCACCTCTGAGAAGCCCAGTCTGTCGGCGTTGGAGATGTCAAAGACTCCGCCCACTGCAGCTGTGTCCACGCCACCTGATGACCAGAACGTAACATGTCAATGCGCCATCACCAAGACGTATTCTCTGAACGCTCTGAAGATGTTCATGTGTTGAATTCTGGTATTTATTAACCCATAAGGACCCAGTGTGACATTTGTCTCACTTCCCAAATATATACATTTTTAATATTTAACCGTTCATAAGTGATTTATTGACATTTATTGTATTATTTTTTGTTTGTTTTTTTTCCTCCTGTGAAAATCAGGTATTTTTCAATATTCAATTCATGATCATGTAGATAATCATGATGATTTAGAGTAAAGTTGAGGATTATTATATCAAAAAACAGAAGGAACTGAAGTGATTTTCAGCAAAATCTATCATTAACTGAACATAAACCCAGTGTGTCCATCCACTGTCATGTGTTTTACTGGTGAATCAATAATGTACAAGATGACAGTGTTTCCATGGTAACTACAGAGCCTCTGAATGTCCAAATGGGTCATATCTAATGACCATGAAAAGATGAATAATAACCATTTTAAACCAATTGTTTACATGTATTAGTGGATCAATGTGGATTAAACACTTTAGATCAGATGGTTTTGGTGGATGTTTGAGTCTTTATGGGTTAAAAAAAAGGTTCAGTAGAGAAAATTTTATTTGGGAACTGACTCAAAAGTAGTGCTGGGTCTTTATGAGTCTAGCGTTTACATCTTCACGTACCAGTTCCACGTTTCTGGAGCCTCAGCCTCTTGAGAATCTCTTCAAACTTGGCGTTTTTGCTCATGTTGGGCAGCTTCACGTGCACACCAGCGCGCAGGCCGGTACCCAGGTTGGACGGGCAGGTGAGGACGTAACCCAGGTGCTCGTTCCACATGAAGGCGTGGCCTCGCTCCTTGAACAAGGTTTCAATCTGAAATAGATGGTAAATGGTCTGTACTTATCTAGTGCTTTTCTACACATTAATGATACTCGGAGCACTTTACAAAACAACCTTCACATTCACCCATTCATACACCAGTGGGCCACCACTATGCCAGGAACCATCAGGCCTCACTCACTGGGAACAATTTAGGGTTCAGTGTCTTGCCCAAGGACACTTTGACATGCAAACAATTGGAGGCGGGATTTGAACTGCCAACCCTCCGATCATTGGACGACCTGCTCTACCAACTGTGCTGCAGCTGCCCCCAATGATTAATTTTTTTGCAGCAAAGTCAAAGACAAAGTCAAAGAGTCAGACTGTCAACATCATTCCCATGAACTGAATAAATCCAGACCCTAGAGCAGTCGTTCCAGACCTTTTTTGGCTCATGACCCCATTTTAACAGCAGACTTCTGGAGACCCAGACATTCAAATTAGACATTTTTTTTTCTAAAATGAATTTATCTTTTATTACAAAATGGTTTACTCCACTGTGTTGCAAATACACAATTTTAGATGACATTTAGGCTATTTAATTTATATTATTATGGATGAGGCAGAACAGCCAGGTGAGATTACTACACAAAGTAAGAATTTTCCTTGATCAGGTAATGTTCAGTCAATCATAATCAAAAATTCAAATCAAAATTACAAGGATGACCATTAAAACTCAATCAAGATGTGCCCTCTCAGATATTATATCTGTATTTTAGTTTAACTGGATTTTTATTAAGATAAGTGTATGGTGTTTTAATTATAAAATATATACTGAATCATTAAAAAAGTATTTTCATTTGTCATTAAATTTTTTTATTATTATTATTTTTTTTTTTAAATCAATTAGAAATTTCAGGATCCCTATTTAAATTCTGGGGGTGGGAGTAAATAAGTTTTGCTTCTCACTCCCTTTTGGGCTACTAGGGTTGTACTTTAGTAATTATTGCTGTATATATGGAGAATGCATGATGTGTACACATGTTTAAAACTAATGTCTATGTATATTTCACTATGTATATTTACTATGTAAACTTCCCTATGTATATACACAGTTTGCTGTAAACATTATACATGTATGTATAATTAGTGTTTGTGGAGTGCATAAGCTTGAATTAACTGTTAAACTAATTCCAGATGACCAAGGTTGAAAACACACCGCCCTACAGACCCCTCAGCGCTCTGACTCACCTTAGTGAGGCCGGTGCAGAAGCGGTTGAACACCTCCTTCATGTTTCCTCCTTTCTGCATTGAAATCACACGCAGGTGGTCCTCCTCATTCACCCACACCAGGAATGTCTTGTTGTCATTGTGCCTTTTGACAAACACAACATGACAGTGAGTCAACCCCCCAGATTATCTGTTCAGACACTATTACTCATTTCACATCCTGACACTGAACACAGACTTTAACCCTTTAAACCCAGAGCCTAAAATGGGCTGCCTTATGTTTCTTATTTTGACTAAAAAGATTAAAAAATATGCTATGAGAGTTCATTTGCCCATTTTTCCAGATGTTAAAAAATCTAGCAATCATTTACAATTTACTACATGTTATAATTCTACTAAAAACGACTTCTCCTGCATCAGTGAAATTATAGTACTGACCCAATAAATCCTATAAAGCTCAATGTCTCAGGTTTCAGAAATTTGAATTTTTCCATTTGTACAAACAGTGACAGTTACAGCCATCCAAACTGCATATTCACAGGGTGCATCAGCGATAACACATCAGGTTTTAAAGAGTTAATGATGTGTGATTCTTCCCATGCAACAAATTCCTATTTTGAGCAACTTGTGATTATCATGCATCATTTTGTGACAGTTTCCTTTTCCACACATTTACTACATTGACATTCTGAGCTAAAACATTAGTTTATCACCAATTCTTTTGTCTTCTTTAACCATAAAACTATATGTATACATGGATTATTGTATATAAATTATATTTATATTTCTTTGTAATAATATAAAGTCAGAAACAAATTAATAAGCATCAGGCATCTGAGTATATGTGTAGAGGAAGCTTATTATTTAATGAGAAGGGGGTGGAGCTTGTAAGTTATACTTCCTCACTCTTGAAAATGTATATATCTTGTGTTTAAATGTTTTGTCTTTTTTTACGTTCATATTTGAAATAAATCTCAATCAAAAACTAACACAATTTAGGTCCATTTTGCTGAATATATAGATTCATTATCTTTGATTTTAAGAGTGTCAGGTGTTGTACACTGTCCTAAAGACAAAAAAATATTATAATAATAATAATAATAATAATAATAATAATAATAATAATAATAACTAATTCAAGATGTTAAAGACCGTTTCATCCCGTGTGAACCTTATGACCATCTGGTTTCCTTCACTCGAGCCAAAACGAGTCTTTAAAATTGGAACAATATCTGACAGTTTTTAATCATGGTACATTTTTTTGCCCCATTTTCATCCAGTTTTAGGACGTGTTAAGACCCTGTAGAGTGCCTGTTCCGTGTGTGGATTCTCACCAGATGCCCCTGGCGTCGGGCCAGTCGCGGGCCATCCCCGACGCCAGCAGCAGAGGAGACACAGGCTTGTCAAACAGGAAGTGGTCGTCGATGAGCTGCTGCTGCTCCGCCTCAGTCATGTTCTTCAGGGCGTAGTATTTCCCCTTCAGGTCTCCGGACAGGGAGGCCAGAGCTGCAGGGACAAACAGGAACCATGAATGTCCGACAACAACAATGTATGATAAAGACCAACTACATTATGACCAGTTAAAGCTGCTGCAGTCACCTCTATGGAAGTAAATCAGTCTCAAACTTTGAATTAGAAAAGTCATTGAATTTTTAGCACTGAAATTAAGTATCTGAATTTAACTCTTCATATTTTCAGTGCCACATTTTTTCAATGCTCATAAATTCAAAATAGAAGTAAAAAAAAAAAAAAAAATTAAAGTTAGTCAAATTCAGTAGACCAATTTCTATGGAAGCCTGTACAGTCACTAAAAAAAATGAAATCTCCACATAAATTATAATTATGAGTTAAAAAGTCATAATGAGAAAGTTATTAATTATCTCCTAATTTGGACCATAGAATGGGGATTTCTCTCTTTTTCAGTGGCAGAAAAAGGCTTCCATGAATTTCAGATGCCAAAATTCAAGATCCAAAATTCAGATTAAACATCTGGGGTCTGTAGTTAACTGCTTTCCTGCATCAGCGTCACATGACCAACCTAACGTATCTTGATTGGCTGGCTGTTTGTTCGACTAGAGATGTAATAGATTGCTTATCCTTGGTCTCCCAGATGTTTGATCTAAATTTTATACCTTGAATTTAAGCACCTGAATGTGACCAACTTGAATTTTTTTTTTTTTTTTATAAATGTGATTTTTAATTCTTAATTCATGAACATTGACAAAAACAAAGGGAAAATGATACTGAAAATACAAAGAGTTGAATTCAGAGACAAAAAAATTCAGATACTTAATTTCAGTGCAACAAAACTCAGTGCTAAAAAATTCAATGACTTTTATAACTCAAAGTTAATGAGACCAATTTACTTCCATAACTTTGATTTGAACTGGTCTTCTGTTTGTATTTTGTGTCAGTATATTCAGTTGCCACCAGAGGGCAGCGTCGGCCTCATCGAGGAGGAACCCTCACGCCTGACTTGACTGTTGACTCGTTCATTCATGTGCAGCCCATCTCCATCTGTGCTTCAGTAAACGTACCTTCGATGGACAGCTTCTCCACGGCGCGCCTCTCCCCTCGGGAGCAGTGTGGCGGCAGGCAGAACCCACGGACGCTGCGACCTGTTCGGACACGGGAGCTCAGGACGTAGTTGGGGTCGAGGTCATCTCCACCCTGAACAGAAAGTACAGTCCAGTTAGAGTGGACCCAGTGGATGTGGGCCAACCCACTGGTGTTCCACTACACCAGGGGTTCTCAAACGTTTTTACAGTGGAGTACCCCCAAAATATACTTTATCCAAGTACCCCCCCAACTCTCACTTCAGCATTTTTGACTGAAAAAAATTTAGCACGATTTGTCCTTGTGCCAAAGGTGTCCGTTTACATTTTCAAAATTTGTAAACAAACATTTAACATATTAAAAAAAACACATTTTATTAAAGTAAATTTTATGTTCAAAATATAAACTGACAAGTGCCCTCTTCCACTGATAAAAAAAATTAATTTGTCACCAATTAAAATAAATATAGTTATTAACTGTAATACATAAATAAAAATTTAAAGGCAAATTTTGTGCAAAGTACAGGGTGTCCTATAAAAATAAAATAAAGAAAAATTATAATAAAATAAAAACGACATCATTCAAGACATCCATATTAGAGTGACTACATGACCAGGAGAAATAATACTTGATCATTTTTATTTTGGACAAACTGTTTTATTCTACAAATTAAAAAAAAAAAAAAAAAAAATTCTATGGAATGGTAGTTTTATGACAAATTCATGTTGCGCATTCTACTGAGTTTGGGCATACTTCAATACACAGAATGTAAACGAAATGTCTATTCCTGAAAGTAGAAAAATAAAAATGATTACACTTGAGCAAAAAGAGGAAACGCATTTTAAACAAAAAATTATTAGGCGATGAAATTATGTCAAATTTTTTTGGGACACCCTGCATTTAACAGTAATATAAAAAATAACCTTTTAAAAAATGAACTTGTGTGCAAAATATAAACTATAAATTACCCTCTTTCATCGATAAGAAAAATAGATAAGTTGGTCATTAATTAATTAATGAATCTTTCATTAACAAAAAAATTGTTACTTGGCTCATTTTGAATAATATAAAATATAAATGTTCTTAATGTTACCAAAGATTAAACAAGATGATCGATAAGAAAACTTGATTGTATTTATGGCGTTTTACATTTCTGCATTAATTCTCATTATTTTGTATTCAGTGCATGATGACTTATGTAATGTACAGGAGTCCCAGAAAAACTGACATCACCCAATAATTCATTTCAAATTTGTTTGCTCTTTTTGCTCCAAAAAGTGTAATCATTGGGGGCGGTTGTGGCACAGTTGGTAGAGCGGGTCGTCCAATGATAGAAGGGTTCGAATCCCGCCTCCAACTGTCTGCTTGTCAAAGTGTCCTTGGGCAAGACACTGAACCCTAAATTGCCCTCAGTGTGGTCTGGTATAGTAGCAGCCACCCACTGGTGTACGAGTGTGTGTATGTGTGAATGGATGAATGTGAGGCTTGTATTGTAAAGCCCTTTGAGTATTATTAATGTGTAGTAAAGCGCTAGATAAGTACCGACCATTTACCATCAATTCATAAAAGTACCATCCTCAGAATTTTTTGTTTGAAATGTGTAGAATAAAACATTTTATGTCCAAAATAAATCCTATTAAGTATAATTTCTCCTGACTAGTCGCTCCAATATGGACTTCTCAAAAGATGTCAATTTTTTGGGACACCCCAAAAATTTCCAGTACCCCCTCTGGGCCTCCCGTCCTACAGTACCTTCAGGTTTCCGGAGTTGAGGTCGGTCTTGTGCTTGTCTGTGGGTTTGTATCCTCCGTGTCGGTCGGAGATCACAGGGTCCAGCAGGTCTTTGAACACCTCGTACGTCTCCTCGTCCCCGGCCACACAGCCCACGGTCATGATGAAGGGGTGACCTGGACGCAGCAAGGTTAGAACCGTTAACGAAAACTAGCGAAATAACCAAAACTAAAATTCAAAAAACAGTTTCATTGACTGAAATAACAATAATTATAAAGAAAAAAACTAACCAACTAAAACCTACTGAAATTATAGATGAAATTGCTTTCGTTTTTGTCTTTGTCAATCAATACATAAGCTTTTTGGATTGTATGGAATTGATTTATTTTGCTCTAGCAGTAACTAGATGCTTTTTTTTTTTTTTTAAATAAAATGGTATCCTTTGAGTTTTATTACACACTACCTACTCTGATCTTTTTGAATCCTGCACCTGACAACCTAAAAATGACAAAAACTAAATACTAATAAGAACTAAACTAAAACTAAGCCTTTTTGAAAAAAGAAAAAACTAGCCAAAACACTGTAAAAACTAATAAAAACAACTGAATTAGAGGGGAAAAAAAGTCAAGTCAAATCAACAAACTAAACTATATTTAAGAATACAAAACTATTCTAACCTTGGTAAACAGAACCACCACCACCTGACTGATGGGTGGGACTGTACCAGGATGATCAACCCCCGTCTGAGTCCATCTACGCTGAGGCCTCGTCCCTCAGACATCTGGACATGCTCTGACCGCATGGTTGTGACTGAGGTCTGATACTCCGCCAAGACTCAGTTAAACAGACCTGGACCTGAACCCACCGACTCAAACCTGGGACTACAGACCCCTTCAGTCACACCAACACTCTGGACTCAATCATAATTAACGGTTCACATTCAAATACAAGGGTTGAATTTAGATCCAATATCACAGGATCCTTTAATTGAAAGTGAAATTCTGACATTTTCCTTTTTATTGTTTAATTTTTAGAATAGTTTGTTTTTGGACTCTTCATACATGCACATTTTCTTGCACTTCATCCTTCTGCCTCATTAACCAGTGAGTTTCCTTCTTATGTCATTAATATTATTTCATCTTATATCTTATCTAAAAAGACATTTCCTGCTTCCTTGATGTTTGCTTTAATCTTTCTCTGGACTTCAGATCTCCACGTCAAAATGATAGAAGTTGCATGACTACATCACAATGTCAACAACATTCATGATGTTACACTGCTAGTGTTTAGAAATAAGATAACTGTTGAAAACATCCAAGACAAAGACATAAATATCTAAATTAATAGTTTCACATTAAAGTATTTCAGTAAATAAAAACATCTGGAACTGAGTGTTAAACAGCACTTTTGAGTCACGTTTTCTTTTAAAGTTTTGTTTTTCTTCCCTATACAAAGTCAAACGTACACATTAATAGCCATCTCAACTGATACCAGCAGTTATTGATGAGTAAACCACTAATCCTGTCGATACATTACATAACTCATGTAAAATGCAGTGCCTTGGCGTTTTACTGGATCAGATGTGACCCATTTGTTCAGAGGCTCTATAGTGAACATACAAACACCATGACCGTGGTTGTACACCATGTTCAGTTAACCCGTAAAGACCCAGCGCTACTTTTGTGGCACTTCTCAAATAATTTTGTTCCTCTCCATTTAACTTTTTTTCCATTAACATGTCAGTATTTTGGATTCTTAAGTAAAAATCAGGCCTTTTTCTACATTTAATTTACTGATCACAATTTATGTCCAAATAAGGCTCAGATTAAAGTTGAGGGTTAGACTCAGAAAATGGAGAAGTGACTCAGTAAAACACATCATTAACTGAACATAAAGACAAGTGTTTCCATCCACTGCAACTAATCAAACTCCATAGGGTTTACTGCTGAATCAATGTTTTAGAAGATGGTGTTTCCATGGTAACTACGGAGCCTCTGAATGTCCAAATGGGTCAGATGTGATGACATGAAAAGATGACATACTGTATTTTACTCCAATTATTTACATGTACCGATAGGATTAATAGATCAGCAGTTTTTATACATGTTATTTTGGTTGGGAGTGGGTCTGTCCGTCTTGTAAGACTTTATTTTGTACATATTTTGCTCCTCAATTTGGAGATTGGAGGCATTCTCCTTCTCAGTGCAAACAGGCGATTATATATTAAAAAAATATATAAAATTGAGATGCAAAATATGTATCCAAGTCCTGCAAGACAGAAAAAGACCCAAACACATACACTCCCAACCAAAATAACATCTATATAAAAAAAAAACAAAAAAAAACAACCTTTATCCATTAATCTTATCGATACATGTACATTTGTATAATAAAACATTTTATGTCCAAAATTAATCCTATTAAGTATAATTTCTCTTAACCATGCAGTCACTCTGATATAAACTACTTTTCATTAACCCATAAATAGAATAGAATGCTTTTTATTGTCATTTTACAGAATGTACAACGAGACTGGAGAGCTTCTCGTACATGTTGTACAATGACAGTAAAGATCATTCTGTTCAATTCCATTTATGGGTTAATGAGATTTTACCTAGAAAGTCAATTTTAAATGAATACTTCTTGTTTTTTTTAATCCTCTCTATAAGTATGTGTGTGTATGTGCCTTATCTGTACATTTCATTTGTATCTTTTGTCTGCCAGTAAAGGAAGCTGCCCTAAATTTAGCCATGCGCTTGTGCAGTGACAGTAAAGACATTCTATTTTTCTTTTGTGCTAATGCTGCAGATTAACCAGTCCGAGCCTGTAAGTGTAAAACTCTGCAAGGAGACACTGGTTCTTGAGTGGAGGGGCCTTTTCTACTGAGGCTGTTCAGTAGATGTATATAATACCAGTGGAGGCAGTAAACCAGCTCCCATTATAAAACAGCTCTGGATTATCAGATGCTGCCCTGCACATGTTATGCAACACCAGTAATCTTTACCATTTACAGTAAAACTATGCAATACTGCTGTGATAAATGGAGGCCCGTTGAGAGATTCTAAGCGATTCATCTTGTGCATATGTGCATAAATGGTGGTTCTGGTTTATCCCCTGGCAAGGTCACAGTGTGTGTGTGGAGAAGTGTTTTGCAGTGGAGATCAAGGAGCAGCACGGAGCGCCATTAAACACAAGCCAACCCCACAGAACAGATGGCCGCTCCGTGGAAAGCCGCTTGGTGGTGGTGGGTTTACCTGGGTTATCCACCCCGGTCTGGATGACATCATCCAGGGTAAATCCGCTGGGGGTCTGTTTGCTCCTCAGCCGCTCGTACATGGCAGGAGTCAGAACCTTGGCCATATGGTTGTTGTGTTGGCTCAGGTCCGGGTACTCCGCCTCCGAGCTGAATTTCATCTTCAGCTGGTTGTGCGTGTTTCCGAAAGGCATGGCTGATCCCTGGGCGGAGGACGGGAGGGAAGGGGGGACACGATGAATGAAGGGGGAGAACCAGAAC
>JAPTGZ010000016.1:34887766-34906394 GCA_029814645.1 Fowleria isostigma | reverse complement strand
CCCCCTCGCAAAATTGTATTTATTTTTTTTTAAAAATCACTGATTGTCTCAGAAAATGATGTAACACCTTTTGAAAATTTAGCAGCCACATTTAGTTCATATCGGTACATCTGTTACACTAAGTACTTAATGTAGTTGTCTGTGTTGACCATGCACACTGTTTTTTTGTTTTGTTTTCTATGTTTGTACTTTTTTTTTTTTTTTTTAAATCAGTATAACATTTTACAAAAGTAAAATAATAGAGCTAAAAGAAGAAATAAAATTTAAAAAACAAAAATCTCAATAGGCACAATATGTGTATCTATGAACAATATTAACAGAATATTATAAATACAGGACAAGTCATGGATGTGACATCAACTTTCTCTCTACTTTGATCTGATCAAAGTCACTGTAGATTATCTCTGCAGCTGCAACATGATGGGACATGTAGTGATTTTCATACTTTTTCACATCACCCTCAAAGATAAAGTTGAAATATTCCAAGGTGACGGCTGTTTTAGTGTTGGTGGCACGGAACATGTATGACAGGAGATGCAGTCACTGAAGCCTCTCATGTTAAACTAGATGCCTCTTTACCGCAAACTGTGAAAGTTCTTAAAGTATAAAATAATGTTCACAAAATACACACATCCAAATAACAAGCTTCTACCACAGGGGTGTCAAACTCATGTTAGTTCAGGGGCCACATACAGCCCAATATAAGTGGGCTAGATCATTAAAATAACACAATAATGTATAAATAATGTCAATTCCAAAATTTTTAAGTCTCAACTTTTATCTTTCTTTACTGTGAAAAAAGTAAAAATATTTAATCAAAATCTTTACATCTGCAAACTATCCTTTTAAAAAAATGTTAAAACATGAACAACCATTAACAAAACTAAATTCATTAGGAAAAAAAAGTGCAACGTTAACAATTTATGCCATTATTTTACCTCAGCTTCTCATTTTCACATGTTCATTACGACTCACAGATCACAGTGGATTGACAAGTACACAAAACATATAATTACGGGCAGAATATTGTTAAAATTGCACTTAATTCACATTTTTTTGTAAAATGTTAGTCTGTAAATGTAAACATTTTTGTGTAATTTTCCTTTTTTTTTTTACACTAAAAGAAAAAAAATTGCGGGATTCATTATTTATAGTTTATTATGATAATATTTTACTGGTTGATCTAAAATTATTTTTATATTTTTGCCTGTTAATATCCTCAGTGTAATTTTTGTATTTCACCAGTTCATCCTGTGGGCCGGATCCCTTTGGTGGGCCAGTTTTGGCCCCCGGGCCGCATGTTTGAAACCACTGTTCTAACAGGATGAAAAACTGATTCATCTCTCACCACTGAGCACCATTCATACGTCTTCTGAAAGAACATAAGAAGGGGCAGGACTTCTATCCGTATCCAAGAAGGTGGCAACGTGATGTTACTGGTGTGAATGTCAGGTTTCAATGCTAATCAGTGCAACGTCATTCACTTACTGTTATGTAAATGTGAAGTGTAACTATATATCTATAGTAACAGATTGGATGTTCATATATAATTCACCAAGAAGCTTAAAAAAAACAGAGACCTTTAGTCTTTGGACAGTGCAGAGTAAAACCTCTCCTCACAAAGTGATTATTTGGCTCTGCTGCCTGCTCCAACAGCACAAACAAAAAACTCTACTGCAGAATTTCATATATAGAGGGAGAAAAAACTAATCAAATTCACACAGCGTCTGAGTCCTGGAGTTTCCTCTGAGTGTGTCGTGACCATGTTCGAGGAGCGCTGCTGAATATTTACTGTACAGAGCTGGTGTTTTACTGCAGTGTGTTGGGCTCGCTGATATAAAAGAGCGTGTGATGAGCGGCTGTGAGCTGGGAGGCTAAATATAGACAAGGTGGGATGGAAGACAGAGAGAGAGAGGCAGAGACGGAGATAGTTTGGGCCGGTAAGCGTTGGCTCCGGTAGGAATAATCACATTCCGGAGTGTGAGCGGAGGAAATTAAAAGCCATTAGCGGGGAATCCTGTTTGTCAAAGCTCACGCCATGGCAGGCTTCCTGATGTGAAGGCCGACTTTGAGTCACATGCACATGTGTGTTTATGAGGGTGTGTTATGTATAGTTCCATGCAACAGAGGTCAAAACAATAACATCATAATGACAGTTTGGAGCAGAAAAGACCACAACAACTGATCAAGAGGCCAGAGACTAGAGAAACGGCTCGTGTTTTTCCTTTTTAACATAGTCTTGTTTGTATTATTCTCTTACCATAAATTCCTGCTCCTTAGTTCTAGTGAGGGATGCAACGATAATGGATTTTGTTGGTAAGATTATTGTCTAAGGAATAATCACAGTTTTATGATTATCACGATTATAAGGCATTAATTGATTTCACAACAAGTCATGTATAAAACCATGTGAATATTTTAGAAAAATAAATAAATAAATGAATTTGATTGGACTTGGAGTAATAACTTAACCCATAAAGACCCAGCACTAGTTTTGTATTAGTTCTTAAATGACATTTTCTCTATATATTTAACCTTTTTTTAAAGACCCAAACATCCACCATCTATCAAAATCATCTACTGATATGAACTGTTTAATCCCTGTTGATCCGCTAATACATGTCAATAATTGGCGTAAAATACAGTTATTCATTTTTTTATGGCCATCAGATATGACCATTTGAACATTCAGAGGCTCCATAGTTACCATGAAAACACCATCTTCTACAACACTGATTAAACCAGTAAAATCCATGGACTTGGAGCAATGACAGCTGTTAGACACTGGGTTTATGTTCAATTGATGACAGATTTAACTGGAAAAGTCCCTTTTTCTTCAATTTTCTCTGTTTTTCATATGATATGGTAAAAAATGGTAAATGGTCGGTACTTATACAGCACTTTTCTGCACATTAATGGTGCCCAAAGCGCTTTACAATACAAGCCTCACATTCATCCATTCACACACACTCATACACCAGTGAGCGGCTGCTGCCATGCAAGGCGCTACCAGGCCTCACTGGGAGCAATTTTAGGGTTCAGTGTCTTGCCCAAGGACACTTCGACATATGGACAGTTAGAGGCGGGATTTGAACCGCTTTGAACTTTTGATCATTGGACGACCTGCTCTACCAACTGAGCCACAGCCGCCCCATGATAATCCTCAACTTTACTCACCTTTTATGCACATCTACATGATTAGTAAATTAAATGTGGGAAAATACCAGATTTTCACTGAAAAAAAACCCCCACAAAATACAAAAGATGATATTACAACAAATGGCAAAAATCCACTTCAGGAAAGTCAAATATAGAGAAAAAATAATTTTGGAAGTGCCATAAACATCTAACTGGGTCCTTATAGATTCAATTGATGTTAAATATTTGATTACATTAATAATTGTATATGTATAAATAATGGGGAGATAAGAGTAATAAACTCAATTTTTATTGTCATCAGCTGTCATCCATACCTATTTTTTTTTATTAATTTTAAAAAATACTTTAATAATGCATCTAATTTTCTGACATAATGTGGCCTAAGACAATTCTACCTATTTTTTGTTTTTTAACATTACATTAAAAAAAATTAAAGGTATGTACATGGGGTAGGGGCAGGAGGTGTATACACGATGGTGCACTCTTTAAGCGGCGGAAACTGAAAGTGAAACTTAACAAGCTTTGGACGTGCGACTCCTGGCTTCCCCATCTCCGTTATACAACAAACCTTAACCGAAAATCTCACAACTTCAAACCCGTATCCACTGAGCCCCACAAAATTGTCATGTTTACCCCCCCTTTTAACTTTAACTTTGGTTCCGCTTCATGTAAGTTGTGCCGACATGTCCGGCATAATCTCCCTGTTTTTGAGAGTGACAACAGAGACACGGTGTTGAAGAGCCTTTAACAGCCTTCAGCGCTTAATTAACCGTGACGTGGTTAATTGTGGTTAGTTGTGAAACTGCGTAATTGCTGCATCCCTCATTCTAGCGTTGCTCAGTTTTGTCATTGACTACAGCCACATCTGCGTCTTTTAACGCCATTTAATTTAAACTCTGTCCATATTTAATGTAAAACCTGAGACAAATAGTCCCCCCTCCCTGGTTATATTATCATTATTTATTTATTTTTATTGGAAAAGGTGACAAATAAGACATCTCCAACAATAACATTCTTACGTAGGATTTCTATTAGAACTTTGTCGTGTTTTATATTTTATACATAGAAAACAAACATATGAACTGGGTGCTTGCAGTTTTGGTATTTCTTAGTTGAAAAAATAAAAGTAAATATATTTATATTTAAAAAAAATGTTACCTCTGGATTCTTTAAACATTATAAAAATATAATACATAATATAAATAGAAGGAATTTTAATAAATGGGAGACATTTTCAGACTTCTTCCTGGTTTTAAATGACTGAAATAATGTGAAAAGCAATTAAATAATCAATGAGGGCAGTCTTTATTGTTTGAATTTAGAATTTTCCCCTCATTGTCTGTTTTTCCAGATCAGATTCCTAATATCACCGTCACAGCAGAGTTCTACAGATATTCAAACTTTCTGAAAAAGCCCATCGGTACCAATTAATTGACAAAAAAACTACTTTTCCTCATCTCTGAGCTGCTTTTGAGATCTTTTTTCCAGGCAATTCACAGCAGCAGCAGTTGGGTGTTACGTTGGCGTTTCCTCTTGCAGATGGTTATGTTCTGCCAAAGCTTCTACACCTCCAAGCAGCAAGTCCTCTCCTCCCTTATCAAAAAAAACTGTTCTGGTTTTACAATCCAAAACCCAAGCAAAGACGCAGACAGTTTCGATTCTCCTGTGTTTCTCCAGCGGCACAAAACCGGCTGGCGGAGAGATTTAAAAGTGACCGAATTGTCTGTGACTTTATTGTCTCGCCTTTTCTGCTTCAAGAGCAGATACACAAACCCAAAAGAAAAGAACAGAATGAAGGCGGAGAGTGGAACCGAGGCCAGCGGCGTGTCGTCATGTGATTGTCTGGTTGCACAAGGGTCAAACTTTCCTTGAGACCAAACCCAACCTGATTAGTCTGAGATGAAAATGGCTGAGCTACTGAGAGCACAGAGACACACAGAGCACTTCAAAAGTTCCAAATGGGTAAGCTGATTGTCAAAATGTGGCTACCTTAAATAAGACAATTCAGTTACATATTTGGAGCTTCGCAGTGAGCAGACCAGTCTTTTTTTTTGTGACTTTCAATGACACCTGGACATTTAGGTCTGAAAGTGTGTCTCTGTGGATCCACAACAGAAAACAGAATTTTTTGTCTCTGGGTTAACAATTTTCACATATTCTGGTCGTGTTTAGTGTTGACCCCTTTCTGGCTGGAGGTCTATAAAATTTTGCAAACAGTGTTCAAGACAAACATTTCTTTTGAGTTTGTGTCATGATATTTGGGAGTTCTACCTTCAGAAAATGTCTCCTCTAATGACAAATATAATATTGATTTCAGATCTTGAGTGCTGTTTGTAAGAAAGCCATAACTAGAAAGTGGCTAAAACTAGAAAGACCTGCAGTGGATGAATGGATTCAAATCATTTATGAAATTTCTAAGATGGAAAGAATTACTTTTGCAGTAAGACTACAAGGACAGTTGTTGAAAAGATGGATTAGATATGTCAAACCAGTTTGATATGTCCATTTCACACCCTTTTTCCTTTCAACACTTTTATCAATGTTTCTTTCTGTTAATTGTTTATTTTTTAATATCACAAATCTGCACCCCAGCATTCCTGTTCTAGAGTTTATTATTCTTGCATGTATTGTCTATGGACCCATGGATATATAAATGTGGGACTAAGTTGTAATTTTAAGAAAAATAGACGAAAATGGTGAAATTGCGTGTATAAGCATGTGACCCATGAAAGATTCTAAGAGAATTGAGAAAAAAAAAGAAATGAATTTTTATTTCAATATTATAAACTATTTTCTATATGTGTTTGCACTGGGACTAAAATCTAAGACTTTTTTGACATTTTCATTCTACAAAAAAATGACCTGTTACATTAAAAGTAAAAGCATTAAAACCAATGGGAACAACACAGGATACATTACGACATATTACAGATATTTCTGCAGTAATTTATGGCAGTAAATAAAACATTTAAATACATTAAGGCAACGAAGATGCAATCTACTTTTGGTTTTGTCAGTCAGTGATAATGACCAACCTTATGAGAGATCTAAATGGTCCCTTGGTTTTTTTCCCCCAATAATGATCTGTTAATCTAAAAATCTGTTAAACCAATACAGATACAGATAGGACTGATTATAAATATACAGTCACGGAAAAAAATATTAGATTACCCTTGTTTTCTTCAATTTCTTGTTCATTTTAATGCCTGGCACAACTTAAGGTACATTTGTTTGGACAAATATAATAACAAAAATAGTGCATAGAAGTTTAATTTCAGAGCTAATATCTATCCATTTTCCATGATTTTCTTGATGATAACCAAACTCCCACAAGATCTTACATCTACGACATTGTACTGACAACAACAGTGCTTTTAGATATTCCACGTTTTCTTTTCTGTCTGTTTTAGTCACATGATACACACAGGAGTTAGTACTTAATTGCGTAACCATTTTTTTTTGTGACTTGATTGTCTAATAATTTTTTCTGGGATTGTAAGTTTACACTTCTTTAGACATTACATCATTTACTAGAAGTTTATTGTGCATCAACAGGTTCCTGCTGCGCAAATTTCTGGTAATCTTTAGTGTAATATTTTTATAGATGTTAACGAAAGTGGTGATAATTGATGACTTTATACATTTCATGTCACATAAGTTGCTTTTTTATGTTTAGTTGAGGGCATGTTGAGTAAGCCAACTATTTGGCGCTTACTTTATCATAGGTATGTATTTAAAATCACGTTATTATGTGGATATGAGGCGATGCTATGACAGTAATCTGATGTGCAATAACATTGGTCCAATAACAACTCAAAACAGACAAACTTCACATCAGTCCAAAGAATCTGTAGTAGCTGACAGTTTCATGTGTTTGGCCAAATGGTGTGACAGAAATGATGCATTTATCTCAAAAGTCAAAATGTTTATATGCGGAGTGTGAATGCATGTCAATACTTATTCACAGTGTTTATCAGGTACACCAATATTTTCATTTTCATATTTTCTCATAATAAAGAAAAAGCCTCATTCTATGGGTCGGTATTCAATTGATTCCAACATGTCATCAGATACTGACAACAGGATCAATTTCAGTTTGATTTTCTGAACAAACAACTGGAAATCCAGAAAATTTGTTTTAGATCAATAGACAACTAACATGACAATAAAAATCTTGCATGTGAATAAGTGAGAATCCACTTACCTATATTGGGATGATTTAAGATCTTCATTATTCTAACTTCTCTGAAGAGCTGAAAAAGAGACAAACACAAGTGGTTTAATTCTTCTTGTCAGAGTGGTATTTTCATTTTAGATGCCACTTCAGCAGCACAAATCTGTCATGCATTTTTCATACGTGTGCTCACAGACTGCATTAATTTCTAACAGCAGTGCTGTTTCCCTGATGTGTGCAATGAGGAAACCCCACATACAATGCTGTTCCTATTCCTATGTCACTCCTACTCTTCCACAGTTCCCAACAGCAGATCATGGGTTCACCAGCCCAAACACATTTGTCAAGAAAATGTGACCATTCTGCCACTGCCGTCTTATTCATCACAAATGTAGGATTCCCTGCAGAACAGAATTGGTTTAAAACCATTGAAAGATGCTGGATCAGCAGCAGCACCCCCTCCCACCACTGAAAATGGGATCTGAATGAAGTTCAACATGCACGGACACATCCCGACACCCCTGCACTAATAATAAGAGACTCTGTCTGCACACGCTCTTGTCCATATCAGCATTCAGAGTGGCCAATGACCAGACAGGCAGATTTGTCAGCGCCAAAAACGCTTTTTAGCTTTCTGCTGCACAAGGCGTAAAGAGAACCGAGTGCTATTTATTATTGATCCGCTGTTAACTACACCTCTGCCTCTTCCCCTCCATAAAAATATCAAGACATAAATCTTTCATTAGGCTGGAGTAGCCATGGTGTGTTTTTTTGAGTAAATGGAATGAGGCGCAAGCAGTATGCCCAATTAAATGAAGAAAAACTGTTTTCATCTTTTCAGACACAAATGCTACTTTATCATAACATTATCAGCTAATAAAAAGGCCATCTTTTGCAAACTGACACCCAGATGAACTATGAGGTCCTCAATAACTCAGAGGATTTAATGCTATTAGAGCTACAACTAATGCCTTCATTAATTCTCAATCTTATTTTGATGATTGCCATTTATAATCCCTTCAATAAAATGTCAAATAAGCAAAAAAAATACTGGATGTATTTTCTATCAGCCAAAGGGAGTGTATTTAATTGCCTTTCTTTATTAAACAGGGATGCAGAATCCACATATAGCGTTGCAGTTCAAATCAGTCGGTCCAGACTCGTAATACATGTAATGATGACTTAAACTGAATGCAAAGCTAATCAAGGTATTTTTTTTTGTCAAATGAAAGTTGTCAATATAGTAACATAACCTATGAGAACCCAGTCAATTATTTCCCCTTAGAAATATTGTGTTTGCACTTGCAGACTGTTTCAAAGAGGAGTATTGAGTTGAATAATGGATGTGTAGTATTTATGCAAAAAGATGTTAAAACAATGATGGCCACTGGGGTATGAAGTGTTTAAATTTTTCTATATTACAAAATCATCTGTTACCTATAGATTTTCAGAATTGACACTGAAAATTTTTGTACATTATCCACATTGTGTATAATGGTATTATTTATATTCTTGTATTATATACAGTCACAGAAAAAATTAATAGACCACCGTTGTTTTCTTCAATTTCTTGTTTATTTTAATACCTGGTACAATTTGTTTGATCAAATATAATGCTAACAACAAAAATAGCTCATATGAGTTTAATTTCAGAGCTGATATCTATCCATTTTTCATGGTTTTCTTGATAATAACCAAAATCAAGTAAGTTCTTACATCAATAGCTATGGCATTGCACTGACAAAAACAGTGCTTTTAGGCACTTTGTGTTTTATTTTCTGTCTGTTTTAGCCGCATGATTCACACAGGAGTTAGTACTTGATTGCACAACCATTGTTTTGATGACTTTGGATGGTCTAATAATTTTTTGTGCAACTGTATTTTTCCGCTGCTCTACACCCTGTTAATAGGGTTCAAGGCACAGAGTTTCATCGCACAATTTCAGCAACCTACAACTATGATTAATTATGGACTGATTTATTATGTGATTTATTCTACATGAAATTTCCTCATAATCAGTGCAGAAATTCTTGACTTTTGGTCCAAAACACATTTTGTGAGGTCACAGTGACCTTGTACAACCAGATCTAAGCAGTTCTGTGAGTCCAAGCCAACGTTTGTGCCAAATGTGAAGAAATTTACTCAAGGCGTTAACAGAGATATCGTAGGATGGATAAACAGTCCAATATCACGGCCCGTTTCACATCTGTACATATTTCAACAGCTGCAACGAGTGAAAGTGTGCCATTACTGCAGATTCTAAAAATATTTATGTCTTGAAATTAATTATAAAATTAAATGTTGCTACAGGCTTCTGATAAACAGCTTAAAAATTCTACTGTTCAATTATAAATGATATGAAACATTTCGAAACCTGTGGCCTTGTGATGAAACGGGCCAAATGTTATGTATTCCCTTATATGTGCATTTTTCTGTGATGTCTGACAGGAACGGCGGCGGTGGAGTGAGTGTGGATGCAGAGCGCCAAACAACAAAGATCCCCTGACGTATCCAAAGCCTGGGCTCCTCTGGGACGCCCTGAAAGCCTTCTGTCCTGAACCCTGGACTGCTGGTGTCTGCCTGAGAGGCAAACAGATGGTGACAAACAGCGGGTGATGTTTTCACATTCAGTGTGGCTCTGCACGCTGCACTCCTTGAATACACACAGTTACACAACGCTGTAAATATGTGGAGAGGTGCATGTCGCTCAGTATCCGTCATGTCCGACACTGTGACCCACGTCTGTTGTGTAACTCTGTGAGCCGACTGTGGAGCAGGTGGCTTATGTTCCTCAAGACAAGTTTTGGACATGAAAAAATACAATGGAATATTTAGCCTCTTGTGTATTCGAGTCAGGAGGGCCTTCGGATTGCCAGCCCAAATCTGTTTTTTGGCATCCAGATTATATGCAGACAGATTAGAAAAAGTCTGGACAACTAAATTTGTCAAACACAACCGTGGAGGTGGTCTGAAATATGATTCCAGATGGAGGGTTTCTACCGATGTGTCTCAGTCTGGACTCAAACTAGTAAAATGACACATAACGACGTCAGTTCCAGGAGTATGAGGTGCCAAACAAAATCCAAATGACCTCTACGAAATGCTATGGAGAAAAGTTCTGTTGACAGGTGGTGATATAAAATGTCTCCAGGCACTTTGGAAGAAAGCTTCAGAACAGGTTACGCTGGAGCCAACACCGAACCGCGAAACTGCAGCACACCAATCTGGCGTCCATGAAACACCTAAATTTTACAACCTTTTAACACCTTTCCTTTCATATTCACGCTGCAACATCAAGCCAGTGTGCTGAGATTGACATGTTATGCAAGGTAATTGAAGAAAACAACATTTAATGTTGAGGAGGAGCCGAAACGGAGACAAAAATACATGTTCATAAACGAACTTGACAAACTTGAATCAAGTTTTACTGCAGAAAAAAGCAGGAGTTTCAGGAATAGCACTGTACTCGTAAATCAAATACGAACAATACATCAGATCTTTTACACACTCGGGTGTGCATGAATTATGTTATAGTCCAAATAGGTTCAGTCTTTTAACTAAAATGATATAGACTGTATTTCTTTTTTGTCAGACAGATAGTAAAACTTTTTCTTCACCTTTTGAAGAAGGCTACAGGTGTGGCTGAAACATGTCAAGGTAAAGAAAAAAACTTTTATCCGTCTACCAAAAAAGAAACACAATCTATATGTTGTATTATGTTATAATAACAAATATTAAAAAGCACCAAAGGCAATAGAAGAAGAGACATTGTCCCTTTGAGCATACCAGAACAGTTTGTATTGCAAATTTTCATTGAACATGATAGAAAGGGCTAATCTGGTTTTATACATCCGACATTTTCCATATTCATTAAACAGAAAGAGCATGATTAATCTGATTATTCAATATCCTAAAGGCACTAGCATAAAGTAATCCATGTTTAATGGCCTAAATAGGTGATTGTGAACACTCCCAGTCAAAAGTTTAGGCACTGACATAAATAAACTCTTTGCATAAATGATTCATTTACTAACAAAAGTCTAAATCTTGTAAATGCCTACACTTATTCTTCAATGTAATTCAACAACACATGGAACAAAATATAAAAGAAATTTGCCAGCAAAATATGTGTCAATGCCAAATTTATGGCCTTGGCTGTGTTCTATATATAGACCTAAATCCTATTAAAATTCAAGACTTCTTGTCCATTTCTGGTTAACATCGTAATAAAAACATAACTAATAAACGGGAAAAATAAGTGACAATTAAGCACCAACTTCGTAAAAACGTGTGACGAGTAATTTTTCTGAATAATTTAGACAAATCACTTACAAGAACAAAAACGTACAAGCAGGGATGAGCAGTAATACCAAAAAATATTTAGCTTTTTTCAATGTTAGAATCCACTTTTTTCTGCTCTGCTGTCTACATGAACTCAACATAAAACATGATTTTCATATAAATAAATTAGGTATAATATCGAAGTAACTACTACTAACTACACAATATTTACACAATATTAACAGTAATACCAAAATACAGAACCTGCAAGTGTGTGTATGAATTTTCTTGCGTTATGTTTAATAAAAATAATTTAAAAGCACTAAAGGCAATAGCTGAGGAGATATTGATTATATCACAACAGTCTGTATTGCAAACTTTTACTGAACAAGACTCAGGGCTAATCTGGATTTATACATCAGACATATTTCTTATCCATTAAACAGAAAGAGCATGATTAATTTGAATTAATTCAATATCTTGAGTGGCTCTTATTAAAAGGTTTGATTTTTTTGATTACTGCCAGAAGGTAGAACATCTCTGATACGGTTTTTGTGCAGACAAGTATCTAACATTTTAAACATACTGCAGTGTGTGCAGAACTGTGATAATAATTCTCATTTTATTCACAGTTTACAGTCGAATAAAGGGTTAATAATGAGCTGCAACCCTTCAGGATGGAGTCGACCGCTTTGGAAGCCATGTTAACAACCCGAGCCAGGATGAGTCTGGCTGCTGACGAGGAGGAGGAGGCGACGAGGAAGAGCAGCAGAGTGAGCCTGAGGTCTCCTCACTATCATTACTCTGCCATTCCGTCCATCATTATACTGAAAATACTCAAAGTGCAGAGGAATAAATCTGAAGAGGTTGTCTCGGCGGCCGTGGAAAGGCAATGAGAAGAAGAAGAACGGGTTTGATTTTGCAGAGAAACAGTAAAACTAGGAGCTCAAAGTGTTTAGGGTAGTTTCGGCTGGAAGTAGCTTGTGACTTTGTAAAGTTTTGGCACACTATGTTCTGTCCTACATAGCAAATATAAACCCCTTCGACACCTGGACAGGCTGAGAAACAATGCTAGTGTATGGGAGTACTTTGTCAGGTATGCCATGCAGTAAACAGAATTAGTGGAAAAACACAAGAGAGGCCGAGATGATTCACCACATAATATGACCATTAGGACGAGGACGTAAACCTGCTGGTGATCCGCTCATACCACCACAATGATGCACAGCTGTCCCACTTACGCAATCCCTGTCTTGTGATACGAGGCACCTTAAGGCCACATAACACAGGAAGCTCTCGCACCTACACTTGGGTTTCATCAGTCCCGTGCTGCTTTTCTAAATCCACGTCTAGATTTTAACTCTTAGGCCTGATCTCAAACATAATCCTGTGGGCTCGGTGTGAGATCATGTACTGGGATGGTTTTGGTTAACCTCCCACCAGGTCCCAGTCTTAAGAGGTGAGTCAACAAACCTGATTACAGTCGCTGCAGCATCAGCTAAGAGCCATGGAAGTCTGCTGCCTGTTTATTAACGGTATCCAGACCGGAGTTATTGTTCGCATCTGGACAGACAAACCAGCCTGAAGGAGTAAAACCTGGATTAAAATAACAGCTACGATCACGCTGCGTTTAATGCATTTCTTCACAGATACAGTTGCGGAAAAAATTCTTAGACTGCCCTATGTTTTCTTCAATTTCTTGTTCATTTTGATATCTGGTTCAATTAACAGTACATTTTTTTTGTACAAATATAATGATAACAAAAATAGCTCATAACAGTTTCGTTTTAAGGAGAACTTGGTAACATTTTTACCTTAATTAAACAGTTTTGAATTAATTGTGATGGTTAAATGGCTTGTTTTGGGGTTAAAAGGAAGCTCTCCACCGTCCAGTCACCCCATCTACAGTCTATATCTGGCACTTGTAACTAATTCAAGCCGTTCCGGTACACCCAAGATCTCGTCTCTGTGGTCCAAGATCTCATCTCTCGTGAGAAATGGCACCATTTGCAGCACTACCACACAACCATAGCTCCAGCTACATAGCGATGGCGAACTAAATACAAGCTAACCATGCCTTCATGTCACAGGTGTTTACCATGAAAGAGCCCACACAGATACATTCTCTATACTCTCCGTATTTTAGTGGATTTGTAGTGTTGATGATGCTATTGGTTGCAACAGTGTTTACTTGTCTATGAACTTATTTTATCAATGATGCCTGGAGGCTTGTTGGCTAACGGAGATGTTAGCATACTCACTATCATTACATATTGTATTATCATATACATGCATATCATTACAGTAATCATGGCTGTTTGTCCTATAGGTCTATGTTTGTTCAGTTAATTAGATCCTTTGTCTGCCTCAGGACTGTGTTTTTATTATAAACACAAAATTTAGTCAGTTGAATCTAGTTGTAGCTGATGTTGATGATACTTGTGATTCTTGAACAGTAAATGTTAGGCCCGGAATGATAGTGTGCTAATGCTAATGGGTCTGGGGCAATGGTAGGTGGGGGCTGTTGTTTGTTAGCCAGTTAGCTCTTAGACTGTACAGCTCAGATGGAGAGATGGATGTCTTTATTCATCCCTAAATGGGAAAATGAAAACATCATGGACTCAAAACACAGTATAAAAACACGTCGTCATTCCAGAGTCTGCTACAGGCCCTTGGAACTACAACAACAGCCCAATAGCACTTTCAAATAAAGTTCTTTTTATAAAAATAAAAAACAGAAACAAAAGAGTTCCTCAGACGTTCAGTAGAACACTGGTGCATCACCATTCACTCACCAACTAAATAAAGCTAGTGTCACAGCTGCTACAGACAGCCTCAGCTTATCAGTTAGCTGTGCAGCTAATCGAGTCCCCAATCTCTGGTGTGTCAACCAGTCCCATGCTTCTGGGACCAAGGAGGATCTGTCAGTGGGGAATGGATCCTACCAGTGGGACCTAGTAGTGTTTTTGGGTCTTTGTTTGCCACAACGCCAATCGATAAGCCGAGGCTGTATACAGCCGCTAGCATCATGTTGCTATAGCATTAGCCACTAAAGAGCAGCTCCGGTTCCATGACCTCCTCTGTAAAGTGAAAACAAATGTCTGAAATTTCAATGTCTAAATAAAGTTTCCCATTCCACTGCGCCACAGTGCGCAATCACTATTTTTGCCGTTTTGTCGCAGAAAAAAATGCTACAACACCAACAAAAAGAACTGAAACCACCAAAGAAGAACAAACTGGTAAAATGTTGCCAAGTCCCACTTTAAGGACTGATATCTATCCATTTTCCATGGTTTTCTTTAAAATATTACAAAAGATGATTATAAATTACTTCCGAAAGGTTACATTTAGAAGACAAAAAAATCAGATGAGAACTGCCACAGAAGGAGCAATGGGTCTCTATGGGTTAAAGGGTTTTACATGTAAATGGTATTTTGTCTTAACATTTGTTTTTGCAGTTCTTCATGGTAGTATTTCATTGCTGTGTTCATATAATATGCCATTCTTTTACTTTTTGCAATAATTCAGTGACCATTGTACTCACCTTATTGTGAACCATATGAAAAACAAAAGCTTTGACAGTGCCAATATTTCTTCTTTTTTTTAATGACACGACCCATTCAATATATTTGACATATAGATCCTATGTTGTTAAGATTTATCTTGAATAAGACCATGAGATCGCCCACCCAGCCCTACTTTAACCTCTTCTATGCAGGACAAAGCTCATAATTGTGTCGATGATTGAGTAGCTCTTGGTTTACCATGAAAAGTCCCTCAGTCTGCTTGGTTACAATGATATCATTGATCCACCATTTTCTGAAACAGTTAACCTCTTACAAAAAACACTTCCACATACCTATTAAACCAGTTTACAATATAAGAAAAACTTTACTTTGGTATCTATGTGCTCAATTTGTGATAAAACAAGTGACAAATTGATTGGAGCCTCCATTAAATCAGGATATTTAGGTCAAAAGGGGTTAAAAGAGCAGATAGACAGAAAATCCTCATCTCATTTTTAGACATTGAGACTGTGTTTGTTTTGCTGCTCCTAAACTACTTAATGAAAAGGAACATCTCAGCACAGGCTGGTGTTTACATTTAATCAAGCCACACCAGCGTCGCACTCCCTCCCTTGACCTTTGACCAGGACGTCAACAGGATCCTCTGCATGTTCGACCAGGACAGAGAAGGAAACAGAGACAGATGTGAGCATCGACTCAGCTCCTCCACACCATTAAGAACAGAGGCTGAAAATAAACATTTGGGCTTCAGAGACGATATCCCCACGCTATCAGCCACTCGCCAATTCTAGTGGTTACATAAGAGGTCAGGTCACAGCGGAGCCGCCTCGATGCAGGTCGGCTGGTACAACAGCAGCAGCAGCTTAGAGACAAGAGGGAAATGAACATGAGAGCTGATCCTTCCAACTCATCTCACAGCGGAATGCCGGAGTCACCTGGACATGCTCAGTCAACACCGTTACAATGAAAGGCCTTAAAAGGATCAGGACAGGGATTTTCTATACTGTTGTTACTGTCAACAAATGCTACGGAAAGACCAACACCACAAAAGGACATCAAAAGTCCAAAATCCAAAGACAATATTGACTATATACAAAAGATCCATCAGTATCATTACATTTGAGAAGCTTTTTCTGGTCAAAATTCACTAAAAAAAAAAAAACAAAAAAAAAAAACAGTATCATATGATACCTCCAATTAGGGCTGTCATTGGTAAGAAAGGGGGTGATAAGCTTTGCAACACAATACACACTGCTATACCATAAGTAAGGTCATATTAAGGTTTTATTTTATTTTTCATACAAGTGCCTTCTGCAAACAAATGTATGTATAACATGAACTTAAAAAATGTATAGTTTTGTTGAATTAACGTAAGCCTAAAGTGCATCAATAGTTACTCAAACCTTTGTACTGCTATAAAATATTTTCCAGAAAAATAAAAAGTATTTACCGAATTTAACTATCAATGTAATAGATCTACACATCCTTAAAGGAAAAATCCCAACTAAACAATCTCTAAAATGTATGTGAATTTTTTTTATCTGTGGTCAAAGACGTGCATGGTTGATGAACATGTCTGTAGAATAAATGTAGACAGATAACACCAAAACAACAGAACACCCACGACTAACAGGAATAATCACCAGCATGCAAAAACCAAACCTGCTCCCAAAGACGCCAACATCATGTGAGCTAATGCTAGCGAACCTGCTGGTATCATCAGCTTAGGAAAGGAGATGGCAACTGATGTTGTGACTGTCATGAAGAGAAATGCCCTGTGTTCTCAAATAAATTTTACGCCATTATTGCAAGGCTCGAAAATGACAGCATTCTGTAGAGCTTGAAAGTTGCATCTTTAGTGTCGATGACATTATTGCAAATCTGGAAGATAGGCTAACAGACACAGAAGCTAAGAGCTAAACTACCTGCCCTTACGGACCACATGGATGATCTGCGATTTCACCGATGGAATAATTGGATCTTCAGTGCCAAGGAAGGGACTGAAGGACAGAATACAAAAACAGCAAAAAAGGCAATATTCATCTGAACAGGTGCCACAGCGGACCTGATTGCCCAAAGCCAGATAAGTCCTGGGTCATTATTATAAGGCTCCAAACCCCAACAGACTAGATCAAAATATTGGTGCTTACTGGAATATAAAGATGGAACACAAAACAGCTAAGATTGCCATCTGACTAGATATCCCACAAAATATCCTGCAGAAGCAGACATGTCTCAACAAGGTGAATTTAAAGCTGATCAACAAATCCTATGGAATGACGACATGCAGTGAATTCACACACACTTATTGTCTGTCAGTCTGTGACCTTATTTGTGTGTGTGGCAGAGATCCGTTGTTAGTTTTTAACAAATCAGCTCCAACTTCGTATAATGACTCTAAAGTCTGAACTCTGAGGCTTCAGCTGACCAGGAGGACTTCAGCTCCACTGTAAAAAGTCACTTATAGGACAAAAAATATATTCATTTACAAGTCAAACAATGTTTAACATTTAGCCCATTAGCTGTACAGTTATAAAAAAATAAATATATATGTTTATTGTGGGAAGCTCTATTGAGAAAAGTCATATTTATGGTTAAAAAAGTAGTAAAACAATGCCATTAGAGATTTATCCAATATATCTTTTCTCCAAAATATATTTTATTTATATCCTGTCATTGGAGGAAATTGTAATGGACAGAGCTAATATGGAGCTGTGTCCATAATGTTGCAAATTAAAGCTAAGAAATGAGAATCATTCTCAAAAGGTAAATCATCATCAGAAGATCAAAATAAAGCTCATGAAAATAAAGTTGCAGTGAGTATCAGTTCTTGGGATTTACAGTGCAGGACCATTGTTCTATGTATAAAATATAGGGATATATTTCCTTTGAGTCTTTTTTGTTGATCACAGATGTGATTACGTATTTGCGTGGGCTATGGAAGACTTTAAGACTTCAAATTGGGCTGCAGTAATATTAAATCTGCTTGGTGCAGAGAGAAAAACCTGTCAGCAGAACGAAAGTGAACAACTGTGATTTAAAATATCTGCTTCTTTGATAAAAGGCTCAAGACAAAAACCTAAAAGGTAGAAATTAACTCTGATTGCCGAGGTGCTTTTCAGCCAAAAACACCAATCACAGAGCTTCAAACTAAAGCTAAAAATCCACTTTCTTTGAAAAGCTGTGCCAATTTTCCAGATACTTAAGTATATTGTGAGTCTCTTGTTCTGATCTGGAATAATGACATGTTTTCAAGTTCCCACCACCGACCTCCTCTTTCTACACGTTAGTATCCAATACTTATGAACTGTTGCATCTCTTTGAATAGGGCTTGAAAAAATACAAAAATCAAGACTGTTGCCCAAGTAAAATTATTTATACTTATAAAAGTTTACTGCATCCCCTCTTAAAATTCCAAGAACAAGCAGTTCAAATCATACACAAGGCTGGTTATTTAGATCATACTAACATTTTTTTCATATACACA
>JAPTGZ010000016.1:34670348-34681647 GCA_029814645.1 Fowleria isostigma | reverse complement strand
GACATATAGAGACAAACAACCACTCTCACATTCACACCTATGGACGATTTAGATTAACCAATTAACCTATCAGTGCAGGTCTTTGGATGATGGGAGGAAATAAAGTTTACTAACAAAAAGTCAAACCAGCCACTGACAATTGAACTTCCTATAGCTCCTTTTTACAGCACTTCTGGGAATATTTCACCTTTATTCCAGAATAACGAATGTGTAAATGAAATGGTGGATCATTTGGACCCTCCTCTGTAACACCTCTGGAGATAGACAGAGCCCTGATAAAGGTGCAAGCATGATTCCAGAACACTACGTAAAAGGAACACCTCTCATTCTGCAACCAAGGTGTGACATTTTGATGACGTATTGCGTCATCAAAACTGGGCGATTTAAAAATGAACGTGGGCTGTGTACAGTAAGCAAATATCAACGTGACCAGAAAGATGTCAAACTGGGGAGACACCGAGATCCACCAGCTGTTTTCACTTTGGACAGAGGACTCTATCCATGCTAACATTTGTGGAACGGTGAAAGACTCTGGGGAGGTTAGCGACACTGCTGTGCTTGCGGTATTTCAGTCATTCATTCATTCAAGTTCTGAACCCACTTTATCCTCACGAGGGTCATGGGAGTCACTGGAGCCTATCCCAGGTACTTAAGGGCGAAGGCCTTAAGTAGAAAGTTGCCGGTTCATTCAGGCATACAGATGCTGACATATTGAGACGAATAATCACATTCATACGAATGGGCAATTCAGATTGTAGACGGTGCATGTGTTTGGATGGTGAGAGGAAGCTGGAGTACCTAGATAGAACCCATGCATGCAAACCCAGAAAAGTCCCGCCCATCAGCTGGCATTGGAATTGAACCCAGGACCTTCTTGCTGTGAAGTACACGTCATAAGTTGCTATCCACTGCGCCACTATGTTGCCCATGGGAATTCTGACTTATAAGTGATACGTCGCATTATATGCTACGCTACGTCACCTTTGATTCCAGAACGCAGGTCCGCTTTGTAAAAGTCCAGCCTGTTTTGCATCTGTCACTCCTTTGTCTTGGCTGTGGAAATAAGGTGGGATCACCATCTCAGTTTTTTCTGGGATCTCTGTAAACGTGGCCAATGAACGTTTTTTTTCTGGTTTTCATATACTGGATAATTTTTTTGTTGTAGCATTTGAAGACCTACAAGAACATGTTTTTCAATGAAAGAATCAAAACTTTAGCATCAATTTTGGACATTTTTATCCTCATATGTACAAAAATTTGGAAATGCATCCAAAAAGACTTAAAAGGTTTGTATGTAATATTTCAACTTTCAAATATTAAAAAAGTTTATCTTAACAGACACATCATACAGAAAACAGGGGCGATTTATGGTTTTACTGTGGCTGTTTTCAGTAAAAATGAAGCTAAGCTAACAGAGCTACAATGTAAACTATCAGCTGATGCAGCACATTAAGATTTTAAGTGTGTTATTTTGAGCGACTGTTAAAATAAGCATCTGTGAAGAAGAAAACTTGATGATACCAGAATACAGATGTGTGTAAATGATGAGTTTTATATTCTATTCAGTGATTGATACAATCTGCGAAAACATAGCATTGATCCGTTGGTGGTTTGCGCTAAATGTGTTCTGGTACCAGACTGTCCCCTATTGGTGAGAGTCTGTATTATCAATACTATACTGAGACACTAACTGGAAACAGAATAAAATTGTTTCAGTGCATGAAGATTTGAATCAATCTTTTTTTTTTTTTTTTAATTTCTTGCAACTTTGGAGCAGAATAACCCTATAACAGTTTTTCAACATGACCTTATTTTAAAGCATTTGTTGTTTCTACGTCAGATGTTCTTTATTTTTAGATTGTCGATAAGAAACAATGCAAGTCTTTTTTTTTGTTGTTGTTTGTTTAGGGTTTTTTCTTAAATTTCTGAAGTAAACCTGTGTTTTTTTTCCCCTGAAGGTTCCTCTCTGACATGCTGACTTTATCACAGTGTTGTCTAATTATTTCCGTCTGGACTGTAGAAAAGGAAATGTTGTCGTTTTGGAGCAGGTTTCTGTGCGCCATGTTATTCTAAAGGTGTTTTGGACTAATTATTTTGTAATTTGTTATTCAGCGTGCTCACTGCAATGTGACGGTTGTGACGACGCTGCATGATTTATCACTTTAAAATGGTAACAGGCTTGCGTCTAGTATTTGGACAGGAACAGGAGGGTTTTCGTGTTTTTGGTGTGGTTTTCGTCTCAGATCGGCGCCGCCTCCTTCCCTCATCTCCTCTAGAGAGACACTTATTTTTCACGGCAGATTCCTCCTCCATCCTCAGCTCGCCTCTGCTGACTCAGACGACAGGAGATGTGGCGTTTAGGGAGATGAGCGTGATTTTCCCTTTAATTGTGTTTTAACAGACAACAAAGAGGTGACAGTGAACGCACCGGATTTCACCTGATGTAGATGGAGGTCGTCAACAGCACTTTGATAATGTCATCATCTGGTCCATTGAGTTGATTCACATCTTCATCTGTTTATTGTTTTATTCAGTTTTGTTCATATTTTGGCTGGTTTTATTAATCCTCTTAAATTTTTTTTTAATTCAGTTTTTGCATTTTATTAATTACTTTATTTGTGTTCATTATGTGGATCATTCTCCATTTTTAGTAATTATTTTGTCAGTTTGCTTCATTTTCATTTGTATTATAATATTTTGTATTTTGTTCATTAACTAAATTTGGTCAATTTGATTATTTTGTTAAAAAAACATGTTAATTAGATTTTTACGGAAAATGAATACTGTGTTTTTAGTGGTTTTCTAGAAGTTTTTTCTTATAAATTTAAAAATTTTCCCACATTTTTCTCCATTATTTTATGCTTTGTTCATTATTTTGTCAATTTTCAGGTCCATTTTCTTTTTTAATTTTGTTCATTATTTAGTTTTGACAAATTTTTGGTTGCTTTTGTTCAGCTTTGGTAAAAAATGTAGTTCGTTTTCAATCATTTTAGTGATTATTTTCCTTATTAATGCCATAATTTTGTGTTTTTTTTCCTCATTTATCAATTTTCTGATCAGCTTTGTACATTTTGGTAATTATTTTGGTTTTTAATTATGTTGTGTTGATTTTTTTAAATTATGTTTTTTGTTTTTATTTGTTTTTTCTCAAATGTTTTCATTTTGTTTTGTTAGTGTTTATTTCCTTTAATATTTTTTGTCACATTTGTTCATGTTTTTAATTATTTTTTTTACTTATGGTTTTTGTTTTTATTAATTCTGTTCTTTTTTCTTAGTTTTTTAGTCAATGTTTATAATTTTGTTTATGTTTTTGCTCATTTTGTCAACTATTATATTCATTTGTGGTCAGTTATGTCCATTTTATCAATTCAGATAAATAACATAAAAGGTGAAACGGGTCAAAAATGTGAAAAAGACCTGAGGAGACTAAATGTACTTCTGTTTTTTGATGTTTTATCAAACTATACACCTCTGTGTGGATGAAATCCCTTTTTGGATGCTGTTTATTTAGTCGATATGGAACGCCAAATCCTTTTTACCGTATATTTGCACCTGCAGTGAGTATAGGATGTCCTGAAAGTCAAAACATGCGGCCCCTTTACAACTGCAGATGTCTGACGTATTGTATGGCTTTTCACATGTTGGAGAATCCTGCGTCGCCGTCTCTTCACTTACAAAACAAGACATGGAGGTCACACATGGGGGCTCGTCTCTGAAGCCCGGGGGTCATCGTGCCTTCCGTTTCCTTTGACAGATGATCACTGAGGTGGTTGGTGAAAGCGCCGACACACAATAGAAAAACGCTCCTTTTTTTTCTCCACCGTTTAGATGGGAATTATTTCTGCTGGAATTCAGAGGGGAAAACCGGATATAGAAACGCACCTGACACCTGTACGACCATCCTGAAACATTCCATTCATCTTTAACACCCTCCTAAGGAAAAAAAATAGTCAAAAATATTCAGTAGAATCAGATTTTATGTTAGAGGAATCATCTCGGTGCTTGTTATTTTCTTTATGGCTCATATTTTTGTTAGTGCTTTTAATTGAAACTGAATAAAATATGCTGTTATGTCATTTTATTGATAGTTTTGTTCATTATTTTTGTTATTTTGTTCATTTATTGTTAATTTTGCTAAATTTTGGTCATTGTGTTGAATATTCTGTAATTTTTTTTCCTCATTTTGGTGATTATTTTTTAATATTTTTGTCAATGTTCCTTATTTTTTGGATTATTACTTTTTTATTTGATTTTATTCATTATTTTCTTGATTCTTGGTCATTGTGTTGATTATTGCAGGTCGTTATATTCTGCTTAGTTTTGCTCGTTTATTCATTGTGAGTTTTATTGATTTTGTTGAAGTTTAATTTTCTGTGGGTTAATGTTGCTTATAATTGTTAATTTTGTAGAATTTGATGTAACATTTTTGTTTTTATTGGTATTCATTTTTGTGTATTTTATTTTGAAAGTTTGGTTCATTTGGGTAAATTACTTTATTAATTTTTGTTTTATTTGGAGATTTTTTTTTTTAATTTTTTTTGCTCATTTTTGTTTCAGTCAGTTTTGTCCCTTTTTTTTTTTTTAATTCTCTAAATTTTCTTAAATGAATCATCTTTGTCTTTAGTTTAATACATAAAACAATCTAAAAATGTCAAGATTTCACCTCTTGATACAAATGAACCCGATTGTGCAGGTTTTTTTTTTTTTTTTTTTCCTAATCAAACACTGTGCTTTCATATTTTCACACTGATTTACACATGAACCTTTAGCAGAGGTGGCTCTATCTGCTACCGAACACCCACCGACTCAAACTTGGAAAAATATCTCAAGACTTGCATGTTTTAATAGCATATGATATTTTCCTCCATTAACTCTACCGGACACCTTACTTTGAAGGTGCAATGTGTAACAAATGAAGAAATATACACGCATTGATCACTTTCTTTCTTTCCATGTTGTGAAAAATAAGAACTTGACTTGAATGTCTGTCACCTGCATCCATTAAACCACGTAGACTGACTGTACATAAACTTTGAGCACAAATTACTGATGCTTGGGCTATAGGGGCACTGGGGAACCTATTAATTGAGTAAAAATTGTTTAATATTTTAACCCTTAGATCTTCCTCAAGCATTTTTGATATTTTTTTTTTTTTTTTTTTTTCACTTTTAATTTGGTGGTCATTTTGGGTGTCTTGCAGCTATTGGAATACAGTAAAAAAAAAAAAAAGTCATATCACAAGTTTTCTTCCTGGCATGAAAGAATGTATGGTTATATAGTGTAATAGCAAGGAGATTAAAAAATGTAGTTATAATGGAAGTCGATACAGCATTTTTGTCCTCAAGTGTAACCAAAGAATATCTGACCCTACAGAAAAGAATACTAATCAGTTTTGTTGCTAATCTTTGACATATTCAAGGCTCTAATCACAACCAATATCAGATGAGAAAAAAATAGAGGTTGCACTATGATGAAATGATGATGAATTTAGCTTTACCGTTGCTGTTTTCTGATCATAAACTGGTTTTATATGAATGAGGCTTCTGCTCTCAGCTAATCCATTGTTTTGTATTATGCTGAAATTATTCTTACTTGAAACAAATGGCTCAGGGTTTAACAAGACCGTATTGAAATATCTAATTTTAAACAGATGCATCTCTTGTTAGATGTGATCAATGCCATGTCCTTGACACATTTTTGCCTCAGTCTTCAGGAATGAAATGAAAACTTATTAAAGAGGTAAAAGTGTATCCAGTCTGGTCGTGGTATTTTCAGGCTGGTTCAGTAGTTTTACCACAAACAGCAACTTTCTCTAAAAAGTAATTCTTTAAATTGACAAACATATGTGTATATGATGGATTAATTGTTAAAAGGATAAAAAAAAAAACTTGTCTTTTGGCTGTAATGTAATTTTTTACCAATACCAGGTTCCATGGGCCCTAACAGGAAGGGGCGGGGCTTCAGCTTTCTATAGCCCCATTTACACAGCACTTCTGTTACGGGAATATTCCGCCTTTATACGAGAATGACGTCTTTGTAAACGAAATGATGGATCATTTGGTCCCACCTTTATCGTGGCTTTGTAATGCCTCTGGAGGTAGTAACAGAGCCCTGATAAAGGTGAAATCATGATTCTGGAACGCTGTGTAAAAGGAACTTTCTATTGTCCCGCAACCAAGGTGTGACGCTTTGATGACTCATTGTGTGTGCGACCCCCGTGCTGGGGGGGATTTAAAAATGAGCGCAGGCCGTGTGCAGTAAAAAAGCAGAACTCGCCCAGAAAGATGTCGAACTGCGGAGACGCCGAGATCTGTGAGGTCACTTCGACCGGAGGACTCTATCCATGCTAACATTTGTGGAACGGTGAAAGAGGGGCCGACTCTGGAGAGGTTAGCAACACCGCTATGCTCAGAGTATTTGAGTCAAATATAAAGGTGGGACTAACAGGCACAGAGTAAACCAATCACAGATAAGGAAGACACGTCAGAGAAATTTAAGAATACAGAGTGTAATCTGTAATTCAGTCCTTATTTTTTAATCAAACAACCGACAACAGTTGTAAAGAGATCTGCAGACTTGGAGCTGACTTTGATTCGCGACAAAGAAGTCGACGCATACGACGCATTGAAACACACCTGCCCCTAAGACTTGTGATTGGCCTGGTATGAAATTGAGCGGGCATAATCAACAGTGAATGGAGCAGTTCCATTTCCTCAGAATTAAACACATTGAGGAAACGGGATGGATGGACAGGCTAAGATTTCCCATACATTGTGCTGTAATTGTCTTTTGTCCTGTCCTGTCATTGGACAATTATTAATCTTCGTCGCCAACTCAACTAATGACGATTCATGATGACCTTACAACAAACATAACAGGTAACAAACACAGTTTAGTCGTGTCCTGTTGTTTTTCCACTGGCTGTATCCGCTCAACTCTCCTTAATTCTGTTTTCTTTTCAGCTTTTCGTATTTCCACATGGCTGATCATCATAGCAACCAGTCATAAACATATCGTGACGTCATCATCAGAGCAACTGTGGATACAAGCAACACGGGGAGGAGGAAACTTACAACAGTTGACCTAAAATATAGTTTTAAGGTAAGAATATGTATACTATACCCGTGTTTAGATGATAACACAAACCAATACGGAAACCATTCTATTATATCCATAACTTTATATCCTGTTTAGTATTATTTTTGCTCAGAATCCAAGCACAGGTGATATTAGAGATGGAGGCTAATTCCTGCTCTTATGTCATGGAAACAAAAAACGTCAAGGCTGATGAGACCGTAGTCCAGCTCTGTGGCTGTTTTGCAAATATTCATCTCTGAACACAAACAAAACAACATGTTTTTGCTGTTTTTGTTCGATGGGCATTTATGCACATTCAATATCAGATTCAATGCTCATAAGATCTGAGAATTGAAAAAGACAAAACAAAACACGTAAACACGATGAATGTCTCAATATACATGAAAGACATTGAGAATGCAGCAGGTTCTCCTAGACTAGTCATGGTCCTAGTGTAGTAGGGTATAGTGTTTCCTGCCTGTGGGTCCATTGTGTTATGTGATAGATAATCTATATATAAATGGATGCAACATAGGTTTGTCTAGATCACTCCCACAACTAAAATATCTACTGGTTAAAACTATTTAATAACTTTTCAATCATTAATCCAATCAATAGGCTTTGAAAAGTGGAGATTCTCAGGGTTATCACATGTTTGGACATTCAGGGGATCTGTGGTGGACATAATTAAACCATCATGTGCTCTGGCATTTATTCTTAAAGCTGCGTAGGATGTTCATCACCAATTTTTCATCAGATCTGTAAAGCCTGAGTGACAGCCTAAGTACCACAAATCTGTTAGTCTTTCCGTGATTATGCGCCTGAATCACTCACTTCATGGTGAAAACTTTGAAGTGAACTCCACTACAAACAACCCATACAAAACTCTTACTTTTTTTTTTTTTTTCCAGAATTCCACACAGCCGCAATATGGCCGCAGTGGCATCAAACACAGAAACTGCTTCAATTGTGTCTTGCTACTGAGGCTACTTGGAATTCAGAAAAAACCCGAGTGACGGTTTCATTTTGGTATGTAAACAAATGGGTGATTTGTAGTGGAGTGCATTTTAAAGTTCTTCACTGTGAGGGGGAGGATTCTGACAAAAACTTACTGCTTTGTGATACTTCAGCTATCACTCGGGTTTTACTGATTTGATGAATAATTGGTGATGAACAACATACGCAGCTTTAAAGGTAGTTTAACTTGCCCAGGAAATGTGTAATGTTTAAAAGTGTAAGGTACAAAACATCTTCGTCCACCTTTTTCAATTATAATTATAAGGGTTGTGTCTGTACAAAGAATCTGATTTGTACTGTTCTTTTATGAATCAACATGTTAAAAAAAGAGGCAAAAAGTAAAATACTTTTGTTACTTAAATTTTTGTTAATCTGCTAGATTATTATGGCAAAAAAAAAATGTAGTCAAGCCAGGAATCCTAAAAGGTCTTTGAGAGTTACTATTATACACAATATCATGAAAAAACTCAACAGAATAAAACATTTAGGTTAATTTAATATTGATTAATGAAGTTAATGTGATACATCTTTGTCAGTCCAACATAATAAAACATTTTGACTTATGCATAAATCAATAAATAAACCTGTTTTTTAGTCCAACGACCCCAAGGTCTGATGAACCATTGGTATCAGTTGGCGTCTGTCCATAAACAATTTTTTCAAGGATTTTGAAGAATTGGGAAATAGTGATTTTTGAATTATTTTTTATAAATTTTTGAAATTTTACAAATCCCCATTGGTTTACAACAGAGGACAAATGTCAAAGTGCCATGGCTTCAAAACAGTTGAAGATATTGATATTATTACTATTGGTAATAGATAGGAAGACACATATGGGCTTTCATTTGGTACCGTGACCTTTGACCTTAAGTGACCTTGAGAAGGTCAAACCTGAGGTCATCTTTGTCCACAGTTCTGGAAACCTTTTCTCCAAAACCGTCTGCCAGAATCAATTGAAATTCATAGCAGGGGTTGCTTGGGGTAAGATCTACCAAGTTTGTTGAAAGAATTGAGAAATATTGATTTTTAATTTTTTTAATGAATTTTTTAATTTAAAAAAATCCCTATTGGTTTACAGTGGGGACATTTTTAAAGTACTAGAATTTCAAAACAGTTGAAGTTAGGGATATAATTACTATTGGCAATAGATAGGAAGTCACATATGGGCTTCAATTTGGTGCCATGACCTCTGATCTTGAAAAGTTAAACGAATGTCAGTTGATGTCTTTAAAGTTGCCTTTGGACTACAGGAGCCTTGGTCCTATTTTTTGTTTTGGTGTCATTAAACATGGGTTTTATTACTGTAGCTTCTTTGTTTCATGCATGTTTGACTGACAAATATGAGCAAAAATTTCCTCTGTAGATTTCAGTGAGTAAATAACACTTGTAAATAAAATACAACCAGCCAATAAAATCCTTCAAATGCTCGTAGTCAGTGTGCAGATTGAATCTACTCTTTTTCTTCTCTGAATTAAGTTTCTGTTAAAACTATAAAAAACAAATAGATGGAAATGCTACATGCAATAAAAAAATCTCCTGAAATACACAAACCATTACATTTCCCTTCAGAGAAATAGTTTTGTTTTTATTTCTAAAACATCTTTTAGTAATTACACGTTTTGCTTGAAAATTCTGTTCTTATATATGTTTTGTACTACACAACGGCGCTTCATGAAATCTGCGGACGTTAAACAAATGGACGATCCGTCATGGCAGAAGAAGACGAAGAGGCGTGACATGCAGTAGATATGAGCAGGATTTCATGGTGTGGTCTCTTCAGGTTCTCATCAGTCCCAGAACCAGGAACCACTTTTCTTCATTCATCAAAAAAAAAAAATTTAAAAAATCATCTAATGCAGCCGACAACAATCTGAAACATTCATTTCCTTTTTTTTTTTTGTTCTATGGCCAGTAAAGACAGTTTCCAGATCTCTAGGTGGATTAAAAGTGTTGTCGTTGAATTGGAATTAACACGGCTCACGCAGATGGCAGACTGGAGCGATGAGGTGTTAATGACCTAAGCAGGTGGTAAAAAAACAGATTTAATGAAACAAAAAAAAGCCTCAAAAACAACATTTTAGACGCAGCCTGTGTACGATTTTAAAAAACAAACACTACGATAAAAGGATGAATGCTGCTTCTTTTCTTCGGTCGTCGCACACCAAAGATCTTTAAGCGATGGAGGGAACGATGTCTCCTCAGCCTGTCACAGGTTGGGTTTTTTTTTTTTCCCAGTGTCACTGAATGTAGCACCTCCATGAAAAGATGAGTGGTGATCGCATATTTAGTCCTCGTGTCTTCTGCTAATGTGTCTAATTATACATAATAATATTACATAATAAATAGGGTTGGTCCTTTGTCAGAGGTGCATTGTGGGTTGTGTTTTCAGTCCTCTGAGGTGACGTCTATGTCCTCGGAGCTGGCCTGTTTGGTGGCCAGCCTCCATCTGTTGATGTGGTGGTTGCCCTTCTTCTTCTGCTGGCTCTCTGGTCCTTCCTCCTCCAACTTCTGTCGCTTGTATTTAGTCCGCCGGTTCTGGAACCACACCTTCACCTGCAACGAGAACACGGTGTTAGATCAGGAGGATTGTTCTGGTTCCAAAAGAAGTATGTGCCATCTTGCGAATAACTAAATTTCTCTGCAGAGTTTCAGAGGAACCATTAAAACCATAGACATTACATAGCTAGGTGACAGAGGAAGTGTCGCAACATCCTTTGAAGGTGGTAGTTTCTGATTTGGGTGTTGACATGTTGGCTCTTTGGTGCAGGAAGTGACCATATTTGGATACAAAGGTGGAAGTCACAGGTGCAGCAATGCTAAATGCTAGCTTACATCCATCCCGTGATTTAGCGTATATCTCTGCATGGTTTTATAGGAACCATTAGAACCATACATAGTATGTAGTTAGTCAACAGAGGAACCATGTTAACACCCTTTGATGCTAGTAATTTCTGATTGTCCTTTGACATGTTGGCTCTTTGATGCAGCAAGTGACCATAATTGGGCACAAGGGCAGAGGTCACAGGTGCAACAATGCTAAATGCTAGCTTACACCTTGTGAATGAGCATCGTCTCTGCAGGGTTTTAGAGGAACTGTTAGAACCATAGACAGTATATACAGTTACATAAAAACATTATTAGACCACCCTATGTTTTCTTCAATTTCTTGTTCATTTTAATGCCTGGTACAACTAAAGGTACATTT
>JAPTGZ010000016.1:34651382-34666030 GCA_029814645.1 Fowleria isostigma | reverse complement strand
CAAACTGCCCTCTTTTATTGAAAAGAAAAAGAAATAGTAATTAATTAATAAATTAACCTTTCATCAACAAAATAATTACTTATCTACTCAAACTCATTTCAATAATATAGAAATGTTCTTAAAATGTTTAGTTTATTTGGAGCTTGTGTGCTCCATGTACAGTGCTAATTACATATACATGTTCAACATACAATACCATTCATATACATCTAAATTATGTGTACACAGATATACATGGAAAGATAGCTAAAAAAGAAAAAGACACCATAAGCACAAAATGTACATGAGCAAGTATACATAGAAAAGTATACACAGTGAATACATATAGAATTAAACATGGTGAATATACACAAGTACATAAAGAATGTTATCAAAGGTTAAACATAATTGACAGTAAAACTATTATATGAGTGTATTTATTGTGTTTTATATTTCAGCATTAATTCTCATTTATTTTGTATTAAATACATGATGACTTATTTAATTGTATTTTACAAGTACCCTCTGAGCTTCTTCCAAGTACCCTTGAGGGGTACACATACCCCACTTTAAGAACCCCTAGGTTAAAACCTCTCATTTCAACATCTTAAAATGCAAATTCCTGCATATTTTTTTCTTATTATTCTTGTCCAAATAAATTGTTAAAAAGTCCATTGTTGACCTGCGTAATGCTGTTGGTGAATCTCCAAAAACTCCAACATTAGCCTGAACCGTTCACCTCAACGCCTGCAGTTAAATTGATTAAGATGATTCTCTGTTCCATTCCATTTCGCTTCCACTCACGCTGAAACTTTCCATTAGTCTCTTCGTCTCTGTGCTTTCATACACTTGTCTCTGCCGTGCATGTGGTCGCTTGTAATGAGTGTGAAAATGGAAACATGAGTAATTTATTCGTCGTTGTTTTATGTCACTGATGTAACTGTATTCGTGAATATGTATGAGTGCATTTATCCAAGGTGTCGATGTGTATTTAAGATACAAAACATACCTGATGACGCATTTTAATGGCGTCTTATCACGTGTTATTTGCATATGGGGGGTGTGATTATTCCCTTATGTGGTATTTGTCATAGTTATAATTATTAATGAATGAATCAGTGACTGTTTTTGAGTTGTTTTAGCCATTTTTATGAGAAAAGGCACATTTCTCTGATTCTACCTTGTTATATTTTAAATTTTAAATATTTTCTGGTTTCTGACATTAACCCACATAGATCCAAACATCCACTGATGACTGAAATCATCTACTAATCTAAAATGCTTAATATCTGTTGATCCACTAATTCAATTAATACATGTAAATAATTGTTTAGAGGCTCAATGGTTACCGTGGAAACACCGCCATCTTCTACAACATTGATTCACTAGTAAAACCAATGGAGTTTGACAAATGACAACAGAGACAGACACTTGGTTTATGTTTAGTTAATGATATATTTTGCTGAAAAAGTCAGTTTTCTCAATAACCTTTGAATTTACTCTGAGCTTTTATGAACATCTTACATGATCAGTGAAATATAGAAAAATATCAGATTTTTATTGAAAAATAAAGAGGATGATATTACAATAAATAGTGATAAATCACTCAAGAAAGGGTAAGCATTGAGAGAAATTAATTTGTGAACCACCACAAAAGTAGCACTGGGTCTTTATGGGTTAAACTGAGTATTTCTGGGCAAACAGGACATTTAAACATGTCCTCTCTGGCTTTGAGGAAATATTTTTTCTACATTTTCTGTTATTTTATAGACCAAATAATTCATAGTCATTAATAGTCATAATAATACACAGTGAAAATGACTGACTGTTGATTGTTTGTAAGAGAAATGCTTATTTTTTTTTAACACTAATTTCTCCACTTTGTATGATGAATACTGTACATTTAATTCTGGAATATTCACATCATTTTTATGCTTAATTAATAACTCACCATGTCCTACAGATGTGAAACTCCTATCATTAAGTTTTTCCTTCCTCAGATCAGCGATGCAAACATACATTGATTTGCTCATAAAGACTTATTTGTCAACCATTTTAAACATAGACACATATTACATTATCATTTAAGTGGGAAATGTAAATAATTCTCAGTTAAAGGTGGAACTGATGCATTTCACTGAGTTTTAAAGCCACAAGGAAGTTTACAGGTCTTTTTTGTTTATGTGAAAGTCTAGAAAAGGCAATAAAGAAAAGCCATGTGGAGATTTTCAGATTATATTTGACTATATTTAACTGTAATGGCTCTTTTTGTTGAAGTCGAGGTGTTTATAGTGGAACTCCTGCTGGAAATGTATTCAGAGACGATCTGATTTCACAATTTTAATACTCTTAACATGCATTCTTTTGTTTCCTTTACATATCGAATCATGACTGTACCTATTTCTGCACATATTTTGACAGTTTTGTGTTATTTTTTAGAAGCAAATGATATAAAAGATATAAAATTTATCAGATCTTTTTAATTTTTGTAAATTACTGTCATGTTTTAAATGATCAAATGCCTCATATTACAGTCTGTGCTTCCTGTTGTGGGTTTTTTCCTCTCTTTTTTTTTTTTTTTCTCCAAATGTGCGAGTTAATTAATATTCAGTGGTTGTGTTAATTTGCATAATGAAACAGAGGCTTAATTGCGGCCTTCGTGTTGACACAGAACTTGTTGCTGTCAGAGACATTGACCCTTATCGCTGACTCAGGACATGGCTGCTTTTATTGCCTATTAGGCCTAATTGACTGTCAGATAATGTGGACTCATTAAACTTCAGCATCAATAATATTTACACACTTTGGAAGGAAAAAGGGCCTTTTTTTTTTTTTTTTAATCCTACAGCCTGCATTCATTAAGTAGCATATTTTGTTTTGATTGGCACAGATTTATATGTCTGTTATCTTTCAGTAGATGATAGGATTCAGTGGCTAAAACGTGAATAAATATAATCTGTTAATAATTTAATCTATTGCATATACAGGATTTTAGGCACTAAATTGTGATTTTTGTCCAATTTTATAGTGGGAATGTCTGTATTTAAAACAAACAAAAAACCAAAAAAAAAAAATGAACATATAATCACATTTATTCTCCAGGAAATGTTTTTTTTTTTTTCATTTAATATTCTACAAACATTTAAACATCATTAATCCTCTAATTTTGCATCATTTGTCACTTAAATGTACATCTATTTACATTAAATATACTTACGAAATCCTGTGTGGAGATTTAACATAATTTTAATTTAATTTCTTAATCATGCAGTAAAAATTTTTGCACATTAAAAACATATTTTACATGTTTTGCATTGATTTATTTTTATTTTTTTTAGGATCATTTGAACTAAATTAAAATTATTGGATCCATAAACTGTGGTCGATAATTAGAATGATCAATTGTAATCAATAACTGATTATAAATATAAGTTTTAATCATTTGTCTTAAATGTTTTAGTTGTTCAGTGAGCTTATAATTCACCTCTTTTGCCTGTCATTTAATTTATTTATGTGCACATATTGTAAATAATGAAATAGACAAATCTCCTGAATCCTCTTGAAATTTATATCTATAGGTATAATTTTGCAATTTTATTATTATACCGGTGCAGATAAAATGGTAATTTTAATAATATGATAGGCATAATATAGGAATAATTATAATGAATGTCATTAAAAGTTTTAAATTATACATAATTAAAACATGACAAAAACAGAATTTAATCCTAATTATTAACATTTGGGATCAATAAAACATGGGTAGTTTGATTAAACCAATTATTATTAATTTCACCATAATAATCTACAATAATCTTTGTCTGATAATGTCTAATACATAGTGGTTTTTTTTTTATTTAAATAGGCTAATTATATTTCACAGCTTTTATGATGTTGTTAATAACTAGCTTTAAAATGACATTTTTTACATTATGGGCTTTTTATAGTAATTCTACTTTTATCTGGTTTATTTCTGGTTTATGTATAAAACTCTGGAGTTGAATTATTCCAGATAAATTGCCTTCATAGGCCAACATAGGCTAAGTTTAAAAAAAACAAAAACAAACAAAAAAAACCCCACAATTTCTCCATTCTATTTGTTTACATCCATTATTTATTGCACTGGAGAAATACAATAAAAATAACACAAAACGTATGTATTTGGATCATTTTATAATGTGGGTCCGTGGTGATGCTCTTTTTCAAAACAGGTTAATTCACATTGTGTTGAAGTTATCGCGACATTTGCAGATGTGGAGGTTGAAACAGCATAATCTGGTTGTTATTATTTAATGTGAAGGTGAATTCAGTGTTTATTCTGTCATGTGGACCTGTCCTGATGCCTCCTCCTTTAATGTGGACGTGTTTAGGTGTGAGTGGGGGACCTCCCGGGCCTCCCCCCGGTCTCCCCCCGGGTCTCCTCACCTGTGTTTCGGACAGACTCAGACTGTTGGCCAGCTGTTTCCGCTCCGCTCCGACCACATAGTGGTTCTTCTCGAAGGCCCGTTCCAGACGCAGCAGCTGCGACGGAGAGAAGGCGGTTCGGATCCGTTTGGGTTTACGAGCGAACGGACCGTGGAGCAGAAGACTGTCCTGAGACACGTCATTACCTGAGGACACGGACAGGTCAGGATAGATATGATATGATATGATATGATATGATATGATATGTGATATATGACTTGATATGATATTTGATGTAATATACGATGTGATCTGATATGATGTGATATATGGTGTGATATATGATGTGATATGAAATGATATGCTGTGACATGTGAATCACACCTGAATGAGCAGCTCGTGATAAGTGTGATGTGTTAATAGGCCTGTTCTGCAAAGCGACAAAGTCAACGTCATGAGGTTTCCACGGAAAACACAGAAAAACCTCCTTTCTCAATTATAACAATAGAACCTGTGTCTAATCATCATCATCATCATTATAGTAATGATCAGAATCATCGGAATGATTCTGATTATTCTTATTATTACTGTGATTATTATTATTATTATTATCATAATACAAATTATTATTATTTTGGGTTATGTATGAATAAAACCTGGCAAAAACATTATTTAATCCTAATCACCATCATTTCACAATAATAAAACATGCATAATTTGACTAAACACAACAAACTACAATAATCTGTAAAGTATTAATATGAATTAATCTTTAATAATTGTGTTTAATTTTTAAATTGTTTTTAATTCTGCCTATTCAGACATTTTTAAACAAACATTATACATTTATAAGATACGTTAAAATATTAAAAGATGCGACATAAGCCCATAATGAGGTCTAATACACAGTTTTGTTTTATTTTTAAATTATTCTATTTCACTGTATTTAATGTGTTAAAATAGCGCTTTGTTTTATTTTTTTGTTAATCCCGTAACATCATTATTTAGCCCGTTATTTCCATGCTATTAATAATTAACAATTTGTTTGTGAAATTATTAAATAAAAGGTTAATTTTATGGCTAAACCAGTTTATTTATAACAGTATTTTATCTTTAGGAATTAATGTTCATATAATAGGCCTACATATACTTGGATCTTAATCTTAATATCATAATAAGATTCATATAAATAACTGGTTTATTTTTATCGTTTTAATCATGACATAAATACACTGGTGTTGAAGGTAAATCTCAGTATTTCCAGTATCTTTGTGTTTTTTTTAGTTGTGTGTCTGTAAACCTCTGCAGCTTCTGTTAAATCCTCGAATCTTTGCGCTGGATTTTTCTGTCGATTTGCTCGAAATTTCAACCCTTAGATTTAATCGGTTTGTTTCTGTCGCTGTTGCGCAAGGAAATTGTGTTTTTTGTTGTTTTTTCTCCCCTGGGGCGATTTTTCCTGCGTGGAAAAAAAAAAAAAAAAGAGAAAAGAATAAATCCACGGCGGTGCTTATCTTTTCCCGCTGTGTCTTTGAGAAGGAGCCGCTCCAGGGCGAATGGGAGCGGAAACATGGCCTCACATTTATCTGGAGCTCTGAGTGTGGGAGGATTTTTATTGTTGACAATCGTGGTGCGTTCAAGTGTCACCTCTAATACCGTTAAGAGTCTAATACATCCTTATTTAATCGAAACAAGCCTCATATTTTTTTTTTATTTAATCTGCGTTTTTGCGCTTTACGCAGTCGTTTCTGGTTAATTATTGACGCGTAAACTTTCTCTAAGTGCGCGCTTTAAGTTGGAATATTAAATCTTCTTCGTCTTACCCTGAAATCTGTGCCCGAAAAACCTGTTCCGTAACACCCAGGGGTAAAAGTTGAGCGGGTCCCGGTGCTGCGTCCCGAAGAAGTGCGGATGCTGTAGGTGGGATCCTCCGAGCTGGTGCGGGGCCACGGTGAGGGACGGGTGGTTGACCGTCTCCGGGAACACCAGGTCCGGGCTCTGGTACAGGGGCCGGGCCGGGGGGGGCTGGTACCCGTTCATTAACGCGTCCGTGGTCGGGTTGGAGTAACTCAACGCCGTCGGACGGATGGGGTCCTCCACGGTCAGGGGGTTCTCTTTGGCCACCAGAGACTCGATGGTGAAGCAGCGCTTTCCCGCGGACGAAAACATCATCTCTGGACTGGAACTGGAACCGGCTCTGATCGAAAGTTGTTCTCTGACTCTTAACCCGGTCCTTAAACATCCATGGTGTCCGCAGAACCGAGGCGATGCGACAAGATGCTGCTCCAAAAGTCAACAGCGCGCATCCATGGAGTCTGTGCGCACTCGGCGGGTTTTTGTGCACAAGTGCGCACGAAACTCAGCGCCTCCAACCTTCCATGGAGTCACCGCGGTTTGACGCTGCAAGAGGAGGGAGCTGATTGGACAGAGCACCTGCCAATAGGTGTCCTCAAGTGGCTCCTTGATGGATCAGAGCAGACCGGGACGCGGAGGTGGAGAGGCGCGCACTGTGAAAACATGCCTTCTCCAATTAAAGGCTCATTGTGCGCAATGGAGTCAGCCTTAATGTGGCGGGTTCTGCAGGGAGAAGAAGGAGCCTCTGGAGCTGAGGAAGACTCCGCAGGATTATGGAGAACACCGACGACACTCAAAGTCGAGCAAAGAAAATTACTCGACCAAACAAGATTTGTTTTGGGTTCTTATGCTGATGTGAAAAATAACATTTAGACGAGATGCGCGTTAAATACGAGCCTTTAGATACAAGATGAATGTGCAGAAGAGTCAATAATCCGTTTAACGTTGAATATGAACGCAACTTGAACCACATTTCATACATATTATTGTATTTTCTACGTAATTAAAAATAAATAATAAGAATGATGTTAAGTATCTTCTATAAATAACCTTTTTTTAATCAAAAAATGTCATTAATGAGCAAAAAAAAATACTTCAAAATAATAAGAGCGAGTGGAGTGAAAGTGAAAAATGAAGCCACATGATATAGAAAGTATGATTTTTACATACCCCCCCCCCACAAAACAAAACAAAACAAAACACCAAAGGATCATTAATCTAATATTAAATCTAATTTTTGCTTTAATTGACTGACTGATTGGTTTATTTGGAGCCTTGTGCACTCTATGTACAGTGTTGTTTCAATCCCAGTAACAGAAATAACATAAAATCCACATATTGTAAAGTATACACAAAAATACATAAATATCCACAATAATTCGCTATAAATATACACCCTTATTGGCTTTAATGACATTTATATCACAGATATGCTCACATACTGCAGCTTAAATGTTACACAAACATGTTTGTCTGTTTTATTTTGGTATATTTAGATTCATCACCACAGTTTAACTATAAATACCAAAACTTAACAGATCATTTTTACAGCATGAACGTAAGATTACAACAATTAAAGGTGGCAGTGCAACAACTCTACATGCATATTTATTTTGTCTGCAGAAAAAAAAATAAGATTAAACATTGATAAACATTTTTAACTTAAAAAAAAAAACACATCAATGTAATGCAAATGATTCATTTAATTATATGCCTAAAACCTTGTAGATGAATCATAATGTGGAAAACATGTAGGAAAAAATAAACAACAGAAGTACACTCGAATATAGAGGCAAAAATGCGCATTCAGGCCCAATAAAATGCCAAATTACGCATAACAAATGCGCACTAACTTAAACTAAGCTACTACACATGAGACATAGCATGAGACATAAATTATTGTCGTATCTCAAGAACCAGTCAAAGACATAAAACCCTGTTATAATTCCAGTAAAAGCCTGTTTACGTCATGTGTGCAGGTCGTTCCACATGCTGCCTGTGCTTGTTCAGATTTCAGATATTCAACTGGACTGGGGGGATGACGCAGCGGCTCCGCGTCCCCTGGTCTGGGCTGGGCTGGGCTGGTCCACGGGCCTCGGGTCCCTCGGGTCCCTCGACGCTGCTTCCTAACCAGGTTAATAATTATCTCCTTAATAAGCTCGTTTGCTCGGAGGTTGCATTAGAAAATCATTACCGACGGTAAATTATGAGGTAGAACAAGTTGTTGATTAGGCGTTTAGAGCTAAAGGCTCCTAAAGACACAGACGACGATCAGGAAGGAAAAACGCATTTTCACATGCGTTAGTGCAGAGAATATCACTACCTGCGTTTATTTATGACGTTTATGAAGTTTATTTGGATTTAATTTACGCACACTGCAACCATATAAGTTTAAGAAGTGAAATTAGGGGTTGGAGTAAATAAGTTTGACTTGTTCTCACTCCCTTTTCAGACTACCAGGGGTGTATATTAATTAATACACAGTGATTATTACAGTGGACAGTTATTCTCCAGCTGTTCTCTTGTATATTCATAGATTTTGTTGTTTTAGTTCCATATCAGCTAACACAGTGGACACTAAGCATCATCCCATACACTCACATTCATAACATTACATTAACTTTGCTGTTTTTGATAACCCTGATCTGCACTCACATGTTTTAGTGTGAATCAATTGTTAATTGTTAGACTGTAATTAGCAGCTTTTTTCCTATAAACAAAAAGGTGATTTTTTTTTTGCATATTATCTCCATGAAGTGCGTAATAACTAGAATTAAAATATGTTAAAATTGAGAAAACATCAGACTATCAGCATTTAAAATGGATTTATTTCATTATTTTCATATCACTTTCTGAAATTGGGTTTTAAATGCATGTTTCTTCGCTTCAAGAATTAAATGGTGTAGCTGAGAAGACATTTTGTAACTATGAAATATTTTTTTCATGCCTAAGGAGGAATAAAAAAGACTAAAAAAAAAAAAATCTTGACTAAGGTTCTCAGGGTTAACAGTGAATTATGTATATTGTCTACACATACTGTTTACAACCAACGTCTCTATATTTCTCTATGTATAATGTTTGTGTAAAATTCTATAGTTTTTACAGCAAATTATGTAAGTCTGTGTACATATAATGATATGTATATATATATAATGTATTGTACATGGAGTCCTCAAGCTCTAAATAAACAATAAAATAGAAAAAATAAAATGAAATAAATGTTTTTGTGCGTAATCATCTAGAAAAGAGACAAATCGTTTCAATTTTCCTCCAAAACACAGATTTGGATTAAATTTACGCACGTTACATTAAGAGAAATTACGCACGAATCAGATAATTTATGGGAAATAGATGAGTAAAACCGTCTTGGTGGCCGTATTAAATAACAGTGTTTGTGTTCGTGTGTCTGTGCTGCTCCACTTTGCAGCAGGAACTTGAAGGATGACCGAAAACAGTCGTGGTTTAATGATGAACCCGGTGCGGCCTTTACGCACTGACCCAGAGAGGCGCTGGTTAATGCTTTGCCAAATCGCTCCGCATGAACAAAAACAAAACGGCGCAGTTCACCGGTTGTTCCGCTGTTCCTGCGGTTGCTTTCCCCCCCAGGCTCCGGAGGGGACGCACTGATCTTCACCCACAAACCGAGCTGGAGTCTTTAACCTTATTCCACATTTGATAAGAGGTTATACCGCTCCTCAACGACTGCGAATAAATAATAATAAAAGTTGTAACTGTAAGAGTTGGTCCAGTTTCCTGCCTTTTCATCCTCATCCTCGGATTATACATTAGTTCCAACAGGTTACACATTGTCCAAAAAGAGAAGTGAGAGTGTATTTACAGAAGACCTGGCTTGGATTCTGACTGAAAAAGTGCCAGTGCCAGTGTCTTTGTAATTAATTAATCACATTTTTCTGCATTTATCCAGCATTTTGAGTGTTTATATGAAGTAAAAGCCACAAATATCCACATCTGTAGTTAAAATATAATATTAAAGAGCTCATATTTTTGTGTCAACACTCAGATAAATGACTGAACACGCGGATTTTACTTTTATTAAGCACGTCTGAGCATGAAAACCCAGTCGTAGGTGTGATAAATTGTCAGATCTGTGAGCTGTGTTGAATGTGTTGCTTCATTAATAAAATGACTTGACTTAAACTGCAGGAGAAACACACTAAAGTTTACAAACTCTACAATCACTGGACTGACAAAAGTATTTGCGTTCCAAAATAACCAGAGCACACGAAGAAGACACATGTATGGAGGAATTTAATATAAACGCTGCCCTCTAGTGGTGGAATGTGGTATTAACTGTCTCACAGTACATTTAATTCATGGGAAATAGTCAAATTAATTACAGCCAAGCAGAAAATTTATTTTTATTTTATTTATTTTTTTACAGTGACAACATGACACTAGGTTGATTTAGTAACAGAAATATCTAAATGTAGAGTGTAGTAACTTTATATGCAACTACATAAGTGAAAACACCCTCAGTTTAGTGGATGCAGGTTTCTGACCTGAGGACCCATAAACCATAACAGATAAAGCACATTTTTACAATTATACACAAAAAAATAGAATGTAGAAGAATAAATACAGACAAAAAATTCTCACCAAACCCAATAAAAGTCCAGAGTACATAAAGTGAATGAGCAAAAAGCCACAAAATTCTGAAGAAAATTGGCAAAATAATCCCTTACTGTATTATAAAATCATGAATTAAATAGCATGAGTGACCAAATTGTGTATTTCTTTATAAAAAAAAAATCAAGCCACATAAAGTTAGAACTGTGATTTTTATTCTAAAAATTACATATTTCTATTCCAAAACACTAGTGAAATGATGCCAAGAGGAACGTCAATGTAATTTTTTAATATGATCTTTGCTTTAATATGTCATTTATGTTTACTGCAGGTTAAATGTCAGAAAAGAAATACATATCAGAACCTAAAGGATAATTTTACAGTGTGAACATGATATTGCAATAGTTAAATGTCGCAGTGCAGCACCTCTGGATACACGTTTTACTTACAGAAAAATATGATCAAGCATTAAAAATATTCAAAAAATATACCAGCAGATGTGAAGTAATTTTATTTTGTGGATAAACGGTGTAGATGAAGCATATTGTGGAAAATATAAAGAAAAAAGTCACACAACTCTACGTGTACAGAAGGTATTGTCTCTTTGGCCAATGCTGCCCTCTGGTGGTTAAAGATGGTAACGCAGGTGGACTCACTTATTCGACAACAGAAAAACATGTAGCTTTAGTTTAGTCCAGCTTCATGAGGGAGGTCATGGTGGAATATTTCACTTAAAAATTCTGCAACTTTTTCATCTACTCCAGTCTAAAATTAGGCTAAACTTCTTATCACTGCATTTGTTTGATAACTTTAATGACTTTCAGGGGCTCTCATTCCCCCCCTGCTGCCACATATCCCCAAATATTTGTAGCATGAAGTGTCTCCTTTATGGTTTGAGGTAAAGATGTTCTTTGAAAAACTCTCTTGGATTCACTGTAAAATGTAAAATCATAAAGAAAACCAGTTTTTCTGAACTCCTGACAACTTAATCTTGTAGAGAAATGTGTTTTTCCGAACAAAAACTAAAAACATGATGATCTTATAGAATATGATGCATTACTGTAGATTAAATAACCAACACTGCTTAACCTTAAAGATGTATAGCAGGAAAATGAATGGAAAAAACATCAAACACTGAGAGAAAACCACTTTCCTTTTCATAGAATAGAATAGAATAGAATAGAATGCCCTTTATTGTCATTATACGAAATGTACAACGAGACTGAGAGCTTCTCTTTTTTCCAAACAGGTGACTATAAATAAAATATAAGGTGCAAAATATGTGCAAGATAAGGTCCTACAATGCAGTGCAGTTAACACTTATTCACCTTTTATGCTTTAGGTGCAGAATTTACCTAATACAGTGTGTTTTTCACACACTTCTGAGCGTTCTGTTTTTATTTTTATATTTTAATACAGTTTATTTTTGTGTAATGATGGTACCATGATACTTATTTATAGACTTCCGGCTCCCTCTGGTTTTACTCAGACCTGCAGACCCCCCCGGACCCCCATCCCCCCGACACACACGCACCTCCGGCGTTCATTAATAACCTAATTGGCCATTTTGTTTCGCATTAGCGTTGTGTGCTCAGCTAATCTATTCCACTTAAATACTCGGAAAATTTCACCCCATTATAACGAGATGGGAAAAGTAGCACGTCTCTGCGTTTGTGTCACCTGTATGAGAAGTGGGGTCGTTTAACCACCTGCGCGGACCCCGCTCCTCCACCGGCTCCTCTGCTCAGCATAAACAAACACCCCCCTTTGTAACAGGATCTGGAGAAAATACATGTTCATACCCAGCTAACGGAAACGCAACAAGCTCCAGTTTAATACTGCGCATGCGTAAATGGAGACGCACGTTAAAGTCCTGAAATAAGAGGTGTTTTATATGTTTAACCCATAAAGATCCAGTGTTACATTTGTGTCAGTTTCCAAATGAAATTTTCTCTATATTTTACTTTTTTTTTTAACCTATAAAGTCCCAAACATCCACCATCTTCCAAAACCAGCTACTGATATAAACTTTTTAATCCCTGTTGGCCATTAATCAATGGAAATAATTGGTGTAAAGTGCACTGAGTCATCTTTTCATGGTCATCAGATATGACCCATTTGGACGTTCTGAGGTTCCGTAGTTGCCATGGAAACACCGTCAATTTCTACAGCATTGATTCACCAGTAAAACACATAGACACACTGGGTTTATGCTCATTTAATGATAGATTTAATGATAGATTTTGCTTGAAAAACTCACTTTTTCTTCAGTTTTGTCTGTTTTTGATATAATAATAATGATCCTCAACTTTACTCCAAATTCTTATGAACATCAACATGATTAGTGAAATGTTGGAAAATGTAGTTTAGTTTATTTCGAAATTATGCACTTTATGTACAGTGTTAATTACATATGCTTGTACAATATTCAATACTGTTCGTATAAATCTCATTATGTGTACACAGATATACATGGAAAGATGGCTGAAAAAACACCACATACACAAAATTCACCTGAGCAAGTCTGCATAGAGAAGTACGCATATAGAATTAAACAGCGAATATACATAGAAAATATACATATAGAATTATACATCAAGAAATATATATGGAGAATGTGCATATGGAATAATACGTATAAAAATAGACATGGCGAATATGCATATGAAATAGCAAAAATACCTGATTTTCACAGGGAAAAAAAATACAAAACACAGAAGATAATATTACAATAAATGGTGATAAACCACTTAAGGACGGTTATATGTAGAAAAAATGTTTATTTGGGAAGTGCCACAAATATCACACTGGGTCCTTATGGGTTAATTTATGACAAACAAGTTAATAATTGTAAGAATCGTGGAAACTGAGTGGAATATTATAATTATCATCGTGCGTAAAAGACGCGCCTTGGCTAAATTACGCGCTGATTGTTTTTTCCTTTCCCGCTGTTCTTTTTTGGCATCGACAACAGGAACTGCTATTTCTTGCGATTATAAAGAGAACTTTCTTCCTTTTTTTTTTCTTTCTTTTTAAGAGAAAGTGTTCTCAGGGTATCTGGGTTCTCCACTGGGGACGCGCTCCTCAGTGCCCGTGTCAGAAGTCATTGTGGGTCCCATTCAGGACGAGACAAAGAGCAGCTTCTACTTCAAACGCCTGTAATGAAAGCTAATGACTATTAGATGGAGTAGAGGGGCCCTGGCCTCTGCAAATAAAATGCAAAGGAGGATTTTTTTTTTCTCTCTCTCTCTTAACAATCGGCTGCACTAAAAGGCGCGCTGGTCAAATGAACTGCACTCTGTCATTGGACCGGTGGCGGCTATTACTCTCCATGAGAACTTTCACACCTTTTCAGACCTCAATCACAAAAAACTAACGGAGAAGAGCTGGTCATGTGATCAATGAAAATGAAAATTTAGGATGGTTTAATCAATATTCATTGAAATCCAGAGAACTGTTTGGAACGCATGACCCTCAGTTATAAAACTAATTAAATAACAAAAATTTCATCTAGTATATGTTGAGAATCTATTCCTGTAAGAGTTTACATCCTCTATTGCCCCCCCCCCCATAATTTCATTATTTCTTAATAAATTTTTTTTAAAAGATATTCTTTTTAAAAAATTAATATTTGATTTCTGCTACCTTTGGCAACTTTGCACCATCATTCTCTGTCCAGCAGTGTTGAGAAATCCTATGTAAGACAATTATAAAACACAGTGACTTTTCATTGCTATAAACCCATAACCCTTTTTGTGGCAGTTCCCAAATGATTTTTACTTTCTGTTTAACCTTTCTTATGTGAATTATCAGCATTTATTGTAGTA
>JAPTGZ010000016.1:34397908-34411386 GCA_029814645.1 Fowleria isostigma | reverse complement strand
ATCATAGAAGGTCTTTCTCAGTTGTCTTTAAGTATATTTAAATAAATTTTCAGTGGTACATGAGTAGCAGATACCGGTAGTCGTCACAAGCCTAGAGCGCCCTCTGGCAGCTGTAGGTAATGTTTACTCCTTGGTCATGTCAGTCAGTGTGAAATAGCATTTATAGAACATGTGAAATTATATATTTTAATACATACAAGTCACACGTGAGTATAAGTCAAAGGACCAACCAAACTATGAAAAAACGTACAACATATAATCCAGAAAATATAGTAAATAAAGTTAAATGTAGGGGTGGCCTGTTTTCAGCTTTTTAACATTTCTTATGTCTTTCTTTGTAACCTTTTCTGGATACTCCCACATTAGTCTTGATACCCTTCAGTCTCAGTGGTGTCTTTGTCTTGGTCTTGGTCTAGCCAGTCTTATACAACACAAGTGATTACTTTAAGTAAGTAAGTAAATAAACTTTATTTATACAGGACTTTTCACAGACAGGAGTCACAAAGTGCTTTACAGTGTAAATTACAAGCCATTCACACACATTCATACACCAGTGAGTGATTGCTGCCATGCAAGGCGCTACCAGACCCCACTAGGAGCTATTTAGGGTTCAGTGTCTTGCCCAAGGACACTTTGACATGTGGACAGTTTTGAGGTGGGATTCGAACGGCCGACCATTTGATCATTGGATGACCCGCTCTACCAACTGCACCACAGCCACCCACTTTACTTTACTTCCCTTGAAAACGAGATGGTACATCTCAAGGGGCATTCCACTAATAAACTAAACTAAACTTTGGTGAAACCAGTGACATTAATGACACGTTCCAGCTGGTGATTCACCGTATTGGATCATGATGTGTAATATTTATTTATGCTGATAATGCGAGGAAATGTATCACTGTGGAAAATTTACAATAATAGAAACATCTTATTTCCTGGCAGCACAGATGATCAAATGAAGACGTAAGAGTCATAAACTGCAGCTGATGTATTGTAAAAATTACACCCCGATGCCGCTGTAGTTTTTTCTTTTGTTACATTTTTATTTATCCAACAACAACAGCAGCGACAAAGCCGCGTTGATGGGAGATCATCCCTCTGAATGAGCGGTAGCACCAGTGACAGAGCAGTGACACCAGTGACAAATACGAGCCGTATCTGCTGGTGTCACTCTGGAGTTTGTACTGGGTTATTATTGTTTTAACAACAAAAGAAGACGACTTCTTACACAGCCGTCTGCGTGAGTAACATCACGTATGAAAGAGCGATGACAACGCTGACAGCATAAAGCGAACGGCAGCCGCTGTCACTGGATGACAACGCCACACATCAGCGTTCGTTAAGTTTATATAAAGCTATGTCTGGGTAATGACAAAAATAAATATCCAATACTCATTAGACATCAAATAAGAGGCCTACTGCCCCGAGGCCGCTCGGCTCGGCTATGTTTACATACCTGCTCTATTTTTTGCCAGAGCGGTGAGGTTTCTGTAACACAACAGTGATTTATGTCAACACGCTAGAATGCAGCTCGCAGTACTCATTTGTTTTTTCGGTCCTTTTATCCTGTGAACTACTTGAACTCATCGACGTAAACTTTTCTTCACCATCAGATTTTTTTTAGCGAGATTTCGTCTTTGTTTTTGACTTGTCATTTCCATCAGGTTGTGCTGCAGCCTTATACGTTACATAAGTAAACATACGAGGTTAAAAAACAACCTTCTGCATGTCTCACTATATGGACAAAAGTAATGTATTTTTCATTCTTTTCTAGAAGGGGTCTGAAATACAAAACAATAAGGACAAATGTCATGATATAGTTTTAAATTGGGATAAATATCATTTCATTGCTTTGGTTAGTTTAGTTTAAATTTTTATCTTTGGCTCCGTAATGTCTCAGAGATGGTTTTTACTTAATTTCTCTCAACTTTGCTTTAGATTTTCTTTTGTATATCTATGATTTTAAATGTTCTATCTCTAAATTTCTCTAAATATTTGTTCTGCTCTGACTGTAAACATTAATTTTCAACCACACACATTGCACTTAGGAAGAAAAAGCTTCCATTAACCCTTAAGGAAATACTGATGTTTATATTAATGCTGTCAAATGATTAACATTTTTGCAGACTTAATCGTCTTCATCATCATCGTCTTCATCAGCGTCGTCTTTGTCATCCTCATCATCATAGTTTTTGTTATCGTAATCTGTCGTCTTTGTCATCGTCGTTTTTGTCATCATCGCTTTTGTCGATGTTGTCTTTGCCATCATCGTCATCGTCGTACTCTTTGTCAGTGTAGTCTTAGTTGCCATCGCCGTCTTCGTCATTGTTGTCTTCGTCATTGTCATTTCCCATTAAACCTGAAGGAAATACTGATGTTTATATTAGTGCTGTTAAATGATTAACATTTTTGCAGTCTAAATTGCCTTCGTCATCAGCATTTTCATCAGCGTCGTCATCTTCATCATCATAGTTTTTGTTATCGTAGTCTTTGTTGTCACTTTTGTCAATGTTGTCTTTGCCATCATCGTCATGTCATAGTCTTTGTCAGTGTAGTCATAGTCGCCATTGCCATCTTCGTCATTGTCGTCTTTGTCATTGTCGTCTTCGTCATTGTCATCTTTGTCATTGCCATCTTCGTCATTGTCGTCTTTGTCATTGTCGTCTTCGTCATCGTCGTCTTCGATATCTCAGAGATGCTTTTTACTTAATTTCTCTCAACATTGCTTTTGATTTGTATGTATGTCTCTGATTTTAAATGTCCTAACTCTAAATTTCTCAAATGTTTTTCATGCTCTGACTTTAAATAATTTTCAACCATAACAAACCATCTACTTTCTTCACATCTCACTTAGGAAGAAAAATCTCCCATTAAACCTTAAGAAAATACTGATGTTTACATTAGTGCTGTCAAACGATTAACATTTTTAATCAGATCAATCACAATGTTGCTATGGATTAATTTCAAATAATTAAGATGAAGTATCATAAATTTTTAATTATTCATCACATTTCATTTTTTATGAGCAAACAGACTCAAGAAAGAAGAAAATATATATATGTACTTGACGTCCTTGTCGCAAGCTGGGTGACACGTTAGCTGTCCATCACCGTCATCTTCATTATTGTTGTCTTTGCCATTGTTGTCTTCGCCATCGTCGTCTTCGTTATTGTCGTCATCCTCATCATCGTCATCACCATCTTGGTCAACATCGTCTTGGTCATCGCCATCTCTGTTATCGTCGACTTCATGATCTTTGTCATCGTTGTTTTTGTCATTGTCGTTTTCATCATTGTTGTCTTCATCATCATCATCATCTTCATCATCATTGTCTTTGCCATCGTCGTCTTCACCGTCGTCATCATTAGCGTCTTCACTATCGTCGTCTTTGTCATCTTCATAATCGCCGTCTTTGCCATCATCGTCTTCGCCATCGTTGTCTTCATCATTGTTGTCATCTTCATCATCGTCATCACCGTCTTAGTCAACATCGTCTTGCTCTTCGCCATCTCTGTTATCGTCGTCTTCATGATCTTTGTCATGGTTGTTTTTGTCATGGTCATTTTCATCATTGTTGTCTTCATCATCTTCATAATCACCATCTTTGCCATCATCGTCTTCGCCATCGTCGTCTTCATTGTCGTCATCTTCATCATCATCATCACCGTCTTGTTCAACATCATCTTGGTCATCGCATCTCTGTTATCTTCGTCTTCATGATCTTTGTCATCGTTGTTTTTGTCATTGTCCTTTTTGTCAACGTCGTTTTTGTCATTGTTGTCTTCATCATCATCATCTTCCTCTTTGTTGTTGTCGTCATAAGCAATTTCATCAAACATCTTCTCTGACAAAACTACTGCTCAGATTCATCTCAAATTTCATATGTAGCTTAATTAGTTGAGTTCTCCTCCAGTGAAAGTCCCGCCCACTTCTGTTGGGAGTTTAATCTGCTTCATCCAGACCACAGGACTCAAACATAGAGACAGAACCGGACAACCTCGCAAATTCCAGTTGTTATTGATTCTTGACGATCACTGCCATTGGTTCTATTTTTTAACTGTGACTATTGTTAGAGACTGACTTATTCCTGTGTCTCATACACTGAAACAAACATGGCCATTTTAGTTGGAAAACAACAATGAAAACAACAGAAAACACTCAAATACTTCAAATCAGCTTCACACTTTATGAAAATACTTTGTGTTGTGTAAATCTTCTGTTTCTGAAGTCATTTATCTTGCTAATATAATGCTAGATTTTTCATTTTTTTCATGTCGTTTTTCATCAGATCCCCCGCTGAGGATGATACCACACATGTAGACGTATACAAGAAAACAGCAGCTTTGAGCAAAAGGCAACTTCCATTTTAGTTTGTAAAGAAAATCCAGTGAAGAAGACAGCGCGGTGATGACTAGTAAATGATCAATGAGACATTGAATCAAAAAAACGCCACGGAAACAGCAGTGTCTCGGCATCAAAAAAGACGAGTCGACTCAGATGTATTATTACTCATGATGCGCCATTGTTCTCGGGACAAAACAAATGTTATTAATTGGGTTATCAGACACATCACATGGCACTGGTGAAATAAAGAGTTTGAATGAGTCTCAAAGCTGCAGCTGAAAACTGACAAACAGAAGAAAGTAACAGACATTTTTGAGTCTGTGGACAAAAGTACCATGTTCAGATGCAGATTATATCTCCATACAATGTTCAAAAAAGGCATCCCACCTGACATACAGGGATAATGTTATTACCCCACCCCCAAAAGGGAGGCAACGGGCAATTGTTAACACTCTAGCAGCAAAACTATTGGTTGAATTCATACCAGATTTGGTTTATGGATTTCCAGGGACCCAGAATAGATGTCATTACATTTTTGTAAAATTAGCATCATAGTTCAATTTTTTTAAATTGATTTTTTTACTCTTTTTTTCTTTTCCATTTACTTACAATGGGTGAAATTTTCCATGTCTGTAGCAGCAAAACTGTAGGTTGAATTTACACCAAATTGAGTTTGTAGATTTCCAGTGATCTAGAATAGATGTCATTATATTTTGGGAAAAGTAGGTCAAAGTTTAGATTTTGCATAATTTTTTTTTTTTTTTTTTGCATTTATTTATAATGGGTGAAATTTAAAATGTCTCTAGCAACAAAACGGTTGAATTCATACCAAATTGGATTTATAGATTTCCAGTAACCCAGAATAGAACTGATCAAATTTTGGGAACAGTATGCCAAGGTACATTTTTTTTAATGAATTTTTAAAATCATTTTTTTACCCTTTACTTATGGGTGAAATTTCATGTCCCTAGCAGCAAAACTATTGGTTGAATTTGTACCAAATTGAGTTTGTAGAATGCCAGTGACCCAGACTAGATGTCTGTAAGTAAGTCAAAGTTAAAATTTCTTATGAATTTTAAAGATAGTTTTTTCTTGTCCATTTACTTATAATGGGCAAAATTTTCCATGTCTGTTGCAGCAAAACTATTGGTTGAATTCATACCAAATTGTTTTTACAGACTGGCAGTGACCCAGAATAGATGTGTTTGCATTTTGGAAGATGTAAGTTCAACATTTTTATGAATTTTGAAACTCTCTCTTCTTCTTCTCCCATTTACTTAGAATCGGCCAAATTTGAAATGTCTTTAACCCTTCAACGTCAAATGTATCATATTTGATACATGAGTTTTGAAGCCCTTTACATAATCAGTGTGATTTTTTTTTCTTGAATAACCATGCAATACATAGATAATCCACCAGTGGGCAGTAATGAGTTCACAGGCCTTTCCAGTGACACTACAAGCTGTCTTCCAGACTCCCGTTGGTGGATTGCTCATTGCTCTATGATAGTAGCACTGCAAAATGTTCTTATGTATGTTTGGAATTACCAATTTGTTAGATATGTTTGTACTATTTTGTGTTTTTGTTTGTTTAAAAAATAACAGTATTTGAGCATTAACACCTGCTGTATCAAATATGATACAAATTTAAACTCATACATGTAAATTTATATTTGAAACAAAAATGTTTTGGTTGTTCAGAAAGAACAAAAAGGGTTCTAGTTTCAAAAATTAGAATTTTCTGTCAATTATTTAATGGTGCAGGCTTTACAGGGATAAAAGCATTAACTTTGTTTGGCACATACATAGAGGCGATTAATATGCTGACATCAGCTGGATCGATGCCGAAATAAGTTACAATACGAGAGGGACTGGGTTTGTTGTGCGTGGCACTATTTGTTAATCGCATTATCAGACACGTCATATGACACTGGTGGTATAAAGAGTTTTAGAGTGCTTCAAAGCTGCAGCTGAAAACTGACAAACAGAATAAAATAAGACATTTTTGAGTCTTCAGACAAAAATACTGTGTTCTAATGCAGATTATAATGTTCAAAGAATGCACACCTCCTGAAGTGCAGGGATAATATTATTTATCACAATGTTTCTTAGCTGTGAATGAGCCGGACCAGACAACAGCAAAGAAAACGCACATTATGTTGTGATGAATGAAACCTCCCAGAGTTGTCGCATATCCATTTCAGCATCTTGATAGCTGTCTTGTTTTTCAATAAAGCTCCTCATGTGCGTCCTGCAGTCAGGACTCAGACTTGCTAAGGCAGCTCCTGTGCGCTGTTTACTGTAAGCTCCTTAGAGACGCCGAAAAACAAACCTCAGACTGACTGGCCTCATTTCCCTGCGTCTGAGCACCAGAAAAAAAAAAAAAAATGCTCATCCCTCCTCCTCCTCCTCCTCTTCGTCCTCTTCAGCAAACAGCATATACGTGATGATAAGGATGAAGAAGTTTCTAATGGGGAAGGCAATTCGTCGACCAGCGATGCGCGTTGTCCTCTCATTGGATCGGAGTTCAGTCTTGTTTGCCAGCCACAAACAGGCCACATATCTATTTCAGGGAGAAAATGTATGTAATGATTTGGCAAGGATGGTTCGGATATGAGCCAGTAATATGGAAAAAAAATCTGCCTTGGGAGAGTTCCTGAATGTTGTCTTCTCCCCCGTGTTCTTCATGTAACCAGTGTATGAAAAATGGAGCCGTATTCATTGTGAGCAAAGCCAAAACACTGTCCTTTGGTGATGTTTTTGAAAATGGACAAGACCGTTGTCAATTAAATAACTCCTCCAGGTCTCTGTTAGCTTGTCTTTTGCAACTTACCTCAGCATTATTTGGCTTCCCGGACCCCTGGAGCTGTTGTTTTGGGGCCTGCTTGCTGAGACAGGACTTCAGATGGCCTTTGATGACTTTGTAATTGAGCATAATTTGGTTTCCTGCCTCTGAACTAATGAGGTGGACAAAGAGAATAATGCCCGGGTAGAGTACAGTTCTTTGCAGAGAAGGGAGGAGAAAAACTAAAAAAAAAAAAAAAAAAAAAGAAGAAGTAAGTGCACTCAGGTTTTAAAAACAGCTGTCACCCTGCCTTACCTCCTCATCACAGCGATAATATCCACATCACTATGCACAACAGCAGCTCTGGACTCCTTCATTCTCTGTGTGAGGGGGAAAATGAGAGGACAGATGGAGGTGAAGCTCATTTATTTCTGCAATTATTTTAATTTTTGGGGAAGTTAAATTGGTGGTGGAACAGGGAAAAGTGAGGATAAGCGGCAGAGTGTCGGGAGGGTTGGACAGGAGGGGTGGAGTAGACTCTGCAGTGCAACCTATGAAGTCAGTTAACCCTTTAACTCTCTCCCCCATACAGATATTTGACGAGTTTTGACACCTCTGTTATGTTACTAAAACTGTGATTGATGATCATTAGAACAGGTTCTGTTTTTTAAATGTAACAGATGTTGTGATAGGTGGAGGTGACCACAACCCATATTAGACCCATATTAGGATTGAATAATAAATATTCTTTATTTTTTTTCTTTCTTTATTTTTTAATTTATTTTATCTTTATTGTCTTTTTTTTTTCTAATTGTTTTTAGCAAGTAAAACTGCACACTTGATTTAGTGCATTTGAACAAGAGTAAAATGTTAAATCACTCCCAAAATCTAATCAATTATTCCTTGTGTCATTTCCATCATGTCCTGAAAGTTTCATCAAAATCCGTTCAGGAGTTTTTGTTTAAAGTTGCTAACAGACAGACAGACTAACAAACAAACAGACAGACAAACACCGGCAAAAACATAACCTCCTTGGTGGAGGTAATAAGCAATAAATAGCAGTAAAAACTAAAAATGAGCAATAAGTACCAAGATCTATGATAAATAAGTGTAAGTGAGTAACTGGAATAAGTACCAAACATGATAAGCACTATTTACAATGAGTGAGACAGGGTGAACAGTATTATCCAGATATTGCAAAACTTTAAAAATCTATCAGTCATTTACAATTTGCTGCATAATATAATTCTGCTAAAACAGATTATTTTCCAGCCTCTAATACAGGCGTGGGTGAAATCACTGCAATGACCCAATAAAGCCGACAGAGCACGTCTCAGGTTTAAGAAACCATTGGAATTTCTCCAATTGCACAAACAATAGTTGTTTTTTCCATTGACCTTCAAATTCTGCGAATCTAACATTCTAACAACAATCCAACACAGCAACTAGAGTCGAAAAAAAAACAGATATTGATAGATGTTATAAGAAGCACAGAAGAAGAGTTTTAAAAGAAACATGGCATGGTACGTGTGGACACATCAGGAAATCAAATAATTTTTTAATTGAATACGGGACAGGGGGGTAAATATATTATAATAATAATGAATATATATCTATAAATCAATGTGATATTTATGCTCGTTGCCATGTTTATGGAATGCCTTCTTGTTTCGTGTCAGGATAATAAATAAACACATCATCGCTTTTGTCATTTAACTCTTTTACCCCATAAAGATGACATTTGACGACCACTCCGTATCCTTTTTAATGAGTTTTGACACTTCTGTTATTCCACTAAAGACATGATTTGACAACCATTAGAACAGGCTCTGTTTTTCAAATGTAACAGATGCTGTAATAGGTGGAGGTGACCACAACCCACACGAGGACAACCAATAGGATTAAATATTTAATTCTCTTTCATTTTTTCTTTATTAATTTTTTTCATTGTCTTTATTTTATTTCTTTTTAATTGTTTTTAATTATGTAATTATTCAATTATTTATTTTTTATTTTATTCTTATTATTTTGTTTTTATTTTCAAAAAATAAAAAAATGTAAAACTATAATAATAATACATTTTCACCGTTTTTTGGTTGTTGTTTTTTTTTTTAAGTTTGCCAAAGTAGTGATGATTGTAACCACTGGAAAACGAAACAACACACCGTAAAAACTAACTGTTCCATGGGTAGAACTAGTAACACATATATGGGTTGTTTCTTGTAGATGTCCAAAGGGGAAAGAGTTAATGGAAAAACCAACATTATGTACTCCTATATTTTTTTGACATTTGGTCAATATTGGTAAAGTTTTGCATATACACTACTGGTCAAAAGTTTTAGCACACCCTAGTTTTTCCAGGATTTCATTAAAAATTATGCAGTTGATGTCTCAGTGTACTCTGAAATAAAACCATAGAATGAATAAACAATTGAAGTTAAAAAATTAATCATGAAATCAATTTAGAAACCAAAATATATTCTAAACTTTTGACTCATCGAAGTATCCACCTTTGGCAGATATAACAGTTGAACACACCTGTTGCATTCTTTCTACAATGGAAATCAAATATTCTTCATAAAGTTCTTCCAGCTGTTGCAGAAGTTTCATAAATGTGTAGAAACACCTGGAGGAACTGGTAACACCAATACCACCAACTGTCAAGGCTTGATCAACCTCCGTTGCTGCAGAACTGCTTTGAGTCGTTAACCCATTTCTTGTTCCCTGAAAAAGGCCTTTTTGTATAATTCTGAAATTACATTATTTTTCAGTTTGGTTAACCTTACCTTTTTTTTCTTTTTACCTCTGGTAGTTCATCACTTACCTTTGTATCATTTAAAGCTGTTCATTGGACTTGAACTGCTTGAATTTTAATAAAAAACTGAAAAAATTGTGTTCAAAAATACTTCACCGGTAGTGTATGTCCAATGGAAAAACCACTAAAGACTTACAGCCATCCAAAATCATACACAGGGTGTGTCAGCGATGACACGTCAGCTTTTAAAGAGTTAAAAATATAGAAGAAAAAACAAAGCATAGAAGAAAAAAACAGAAGTAGAAGCTCACGGATAGAAACAAAAGTCAAAGGGATTGGAGATGGTGATGTTAAACAGCCATGTCCAAACATTTACAAAGGAACTGTCACAACTGCTGAACACTCCACACATCCATCGGTACTTCATCTTTGTGCGATGGCGGGCAGCGAGGCATGGTGGTGAGCAGCTGGAGTCACACTCGCTCATCCGTCAGTCGGCCTCGGCAATCGCTGTACGCCGCAAAGCGCTAACTGCGCACGGAGAGCACACTTCCCCACCTGTCCCCAGCGCCACTAATGACCCACAGCGCCATTAGTACGCCGGTCCACGGAGCCTGTCCTGCAAGGTGCTGATGTATACACACCCTCAGCCGTGCTCAATCTGTTTTCCCCGCTATTGACTCGTTGCTGCTGTGATGCAACTTGCAAATTCCCTAATTAGCTGCAGAGCTGGCAACGAGAGCGCTGGGGTCACTCGTCTCTGTCCGGGCTCGGCGTTGCAGTCGTTTTTCTATCGGAGCTGAAGCCAGTCAAGGTTCTGCATTGATTGCTGCAGAATTTTGTTTGCAAAGGCAAAACTACCTCAGAGGATGGATCAATTTGTTATGATCCTTTGAGAAATCAATGTTTGTGTGTCACACCCTCACACTCCACTGCAGGCTTTGAAATCCCATCACTAATAACCACTGACTCGCTTTCTGAAATCGGAGGGGGCTTTGGCTGGGAGCAGATGGAATAACGGTGTGTGTTTTGTGTGGGTTTGTCTGTGTGTGTGTGTGTGTGTGTGTGTGTGTGTGTGTGTGTGTGTGTGTGTGTGTGTGTGTGTGTGTGTGTGTGTGGGTTCATGTGTGTGTGTCAAGGCGGTCACATCCATCTTACCGTCTAAGCTTTGGATATTAATTGATGAATCTCTCATTCATGTCGTCATTTGAGCATATTTTAATTGAAGTGACTTTCATGCAAATGTAATTGCTGCCAAGTAGCCCAATAGCTGAATGAGAATGAATGCTTATATAATATTAATTCATTATGTGGTCATAAGTCATTCCAGCTATGGTACATTCAACAACTAGATGTAATAGCTTTCCTTTGGGGTGTATAAAACCGTATAAATCAGGAGTGTCAACCTCATGCTAGTTCAGGAGCCACATTCACCCCAATATTATCTGAAGTGGGCCAGACTAACAAACTAACATTAAAAATAATTAAATTATGATAATGTTTATGTCTACAAAGTTTCTTTAAAAATCTGAATAGCATGAACATCTTGGTCTAAGAAATGCAAGTGCAGTTTAAAAATATTCTGCCTCAGTTGAACATTTACATCAGTATGAACAGAGCATTACTACGACGGTGTATTAGGGCCACATAAGAAAAAAAATCTCTTGTCACTACAAGAATAAAGTCGCAATATTTTGAGAATAAGGTCAGAATATTATGAGAATTCAACTCAGACTTTAAGGAAAATAATGTCGTAGTTTTACGAGAGGGGGATGTTCAGAGCAGCGGCCGATGGTTCCTGTTGGCGGCTCTTCACAGACTGTGGATCTATCCTTTAGTTATTGTTCCTCGGTGGAGGTTCGTTTCTGTTCCCGGTCTCGGCCCAAATGGAATGAATGACAAAAACAACGGAGGCTGATGTTCACAATTCCCTGATTTTTTCGCTTCGCCCACGGAACAAAGAGTCCATCTTCGGCAGAAGATGGATGCTGGAGGTGGGATGGAGGGCTTGGACAGTGGCCACATACAGAACGCAGTCACAGCAGGGGCCACTCACAGAGCTACACTCCCCAGAAGAAGAAGAAGATCAACCGGGCTCCAACCAAAAGACATGCCCGGGTGTTTACTCACCAAGCTTCGGAACAGGATCTGGAGCCGCATCTCCAAGCACAGTCTGGTGGAGGTCTGAGGGCGAAGGATGGCAAAGGGGAGGGTTGGAGAGGTTAACCAGCGGGGACGCTCTCCTCTGTGGCCGTGATGAGTAAAGCCTCCATGGGGATGGTGGCCAGAGGAACCGACCGGTGAATGAAGGTGTCAGATCCCAATAATGGATCTGATGAACTGTCCAAGGACTGCAGCTGCGCCCCGGTAAGCTGTCCCAATACTGGCATCCGACACTTCCTCCGCCAACCGGCTCCTGTCCATAGATGCGGTGAGCAGCGAAAACCAATTCACAGAGCAGCCGGAGCAGAGACCGGACCAGACCACAGCCCAGTTGATCTTCTTCTTCTTCTCCCCCGGAGCCTTTATTGATAGAATTAGTGGATCAACAAGTATTAAACAGTTTAGGCCAGCAGATGGTTTGTGTCACCAGTAGCTGTTTTGGTCTTTATGGATTAAAATGACTTTGACACTTTTTATTGTTAATATATTCATATTTTCGCATTTCACAAATTCATCCCACAGGCCGGATTAAGCCACATGTTTGACACCTGTGGTATAAATTCACCACACAGTTAATTATCCGTAGGAGAACATGCACATACAGTAATCCCTTGTAGCTGTGTCTTCTCATCATAAGTGGTGCATTTAAACATTTATCGTAATGACTATATCACATTAATACAAACAAATGAGAGATGAAACAGGACGTCAGTCTTGCTGTGTTCAAACTGTTTTTCTGAAATTGAGGTTACCATCCTACTTTAATGTAACACTGGAAAAAAGCATGAAAGTAAGAAAACAAAAGGCATCATTTAAGTAAAACCCACTTTTATCCCATTCTCTCAGCACCGTGTTTTTAGTCAAAGGTGCAAAACAATATCTGCTTCCGTCAGACAAAGACCCAATCGTGAAACATTAAAGATGTCTCTTCATGTAACTCAATTAAATCCACACTCATCTGAACTTTTTGTGGAAGCAGCAGGATTCATTTATGATGTTCAGCTGTTTAAATAATACATTGTAGAGTGTGTAATGTCCTAGAGCAAGAGTCTATGTCATTATTATTTGGGGGGGATTAAAAAAACTTTAAAAAAAATTCTTTGATAGCTAAGGTTTGTACGGAGCTAACAGTGGCTGGTATTATTTATTTTAATGCTGTTTGTTCAAAATCATGAGTCAATATTCCAAAGTTCCCTTTTTCATGAGGGTGTTGTTCCTTGCCTTAAGCAAACTAAAATAGAACAGTTACAGCAAAATAGCAATAACATAAATAAGGTAGGATAGAGTAAAATAAACAAACCAAAAAATATATAAACAAATTGAAAAGAAATAACAAAAAAAGGAAAAACTAAATGCATGTTGGTAACTAGGTGCACTGTTGTATCTTCACAGAAAGTTTCTAACCCAAATATCAACCACGCTTGTTAAG
>JAPTGZ010000016.1:34277139-34288945 GCA_029814645.1 Fowleria isostigma | reverse complement strand
CGTCATAAAGATATCTCGTACAGTTTTTGCACCAGAACGCCATAAAACCCCATTCACATACAGTGGGAACAGAATGGCTGAAATCATCTCCACTCTAAGTTGGAGTGAAGAAGGTTGGGTTTGATGATAGAAAATTTACAAACAACTCTTTATAACTCCAGATTTAGACCCAGAATCAGACCCAGATCCAGATACCTAGCCACAAGTCCACCAATTCGGCTGTGTCCAATGGGCGGCTGTGGCGCAGTTGATAGAGCAGGTCGTCCAATGATTGGCAGTTCGAATCCCGCCTCCAACTGTTCACATGTCAAAGTGTCCTTGGGTAAGACACTGAACCCTAAATTGCTCCCAGCGAGGCCTGGTAGTGCCATTAGTGTATGAGTGTGTGCACAAATGGGTGAATGTGAGGCTTGTATTGTAAAGCACTTTGAGCACCATTAATGTGTGGAAAAGCGCTATATAGGTATCAACAATTTTACCATTTTCCATTCAATCCAGCAAGAGGCAAGCACACGGATTACGTTTCCTTCAGGAAATGTAGGAAAGTCTAGTTTACATATATAGTCTCTATGTGTCTTGTTTTTTAACTTGTCTTGGTTAAAAGAAGAAAATCTCAACAAGTTTTTTGTTTTTTTATTTAATTAAAGTGTACCGCTCTAAGTTATATCCACTTGTAGATAAATCATGTTTTTTGACATATTAAGATTAAGATTTAAAATTCTCATATTGGGGTGTTATTGCTCCCATTTCCTCCATCATGATCTGTATCTGAAATCCAAAATACCCTCCGATGAAGGAGATTACATCCAAAAACAACCAAACACACTGGTGGGTTTTGTCCTTCTCCTCGGTGTTGATATTGGCCTCGTCAGGACTCCATCTTGGCACGGCCCAGCCACAGAAAGCTGCTTTTACCAGCGTTCACCCTCCGTTGTATGGAGGCATTGTCTGTATGCTAAACACGGCCTCAGACCACAGGCACCCTCCCTCTACAAAAAACAAAAAAAAAAAAAAACAACACACCAACCCCTTTGACCGACTTAACTACGCAGACCTGATTCCGCCAACATCCAGATCACAGACGAAGTTCAACGTTTGACTGAATGACAATCAGCCTGGAGCGCAGATGTAGTTAGAATGTCGCTAAGAACGTCAAACCGTGACGTTTGAGGCGCCGTTATCACCGAAGTTCACCCCTCCACCTGACAGGATGACAGATGAACACTAGGACTATTTAACGCAATAAAGTTTTAGAAGAGAAACAGGCAATTTACTGCTGGACTGCTACTCCTATAAATATCTCTGGCAAACTTACCGGCCACACAAACGTAGACTTAAGTTTAACTTTAATAATCCCCGTAGGGACCTTCAACCGCGGCCTGAGGCTACTGCTGGAACTGTCCAAGAACTACCTCCGACTCCAGCAACCAGAGCTTCGGTCAATGATGTATGAACACATCGATAAATATGGCGAAAAGACACCGTGACCTAAAGGAAATAAACAGGTCAGTACCACAGCTCATTAGTATTTCCATTAAAAAAGGTCATCAACAGTGATTTTGCCTGATCATTAAGTTGGAAAAACATCAGAAATAAGAGGAAATGTACATCGGTTTTCCACATTTCACTAGTCGTTTTTTCCATTGGACATACGCTCAAAAATTTTCAGACACTCAGTAAAAGTCAAAAAACAGAAATGCATTTTGTTGGTTTTTCCATGAAATCACAAACACAATGATTTGTTTATTATCACGATATGTCATGAAAAGACATTCTATAAACATGGTGACAAGCATAAATATCTGCTGTTTTCAATCTAGAAGGCTCAATACAGCTCTATCTTGAAAACAGCCGCTGTAAAACCACAAATCACCTCTGTTTTCTGTACGGTTTGTGTTGTCAATAGTTAAACCGAAGATATGACAGTACAAAGCGAAAGTGAAATTTAAGATATTTTACCAATTCCTGTCTGCTGCTGTGCACCTCATTTTCCTTTTCCCCTACCTTTAGAGACTCTTATTTCAGGGAGCAAGGCCTGGATGATGCCCTGGTGTTTGCTCTGCCACAATTGATTCACAAGCATGTCTGTTGCATCAAACACCTGACAAATGAACGTCATGCTGTGGACTTTTTTTAATAATTTGACATTCTATTTCCTTATTTTACTTTTCAGTTTTTGTGATTTTAGATTTGATCTTTCCTATTTTTTTGACATCTTGGTTTGATTTATACTGCTGCACTGATTGGACTAGTACTCATAATTTCATTGGACACAATATGGCAATCAAGGCTATACTAGTCCATTCTAATATTTGAAAAAGACTTCATATAGCATTCCAAAAAACCCCAAAAACCTGAATTCATATCCATTTTTTAAAACATATAATTTCTGTTGTCCTATTATGTACATCATCACCTCATTATCTTCACTATATTACAATATTAAGGTAATATTAGTAAATATGTTTGATTCATATATTTTATATTCTCTTATAATATATACTTTTATATTACTTACTATACTACTTCTACTTTCACCTTTTTTTTTTTTTTTTTTTTAAATCTCATGGTATTTAACAATAAGGTAAGAGTGAAATGGTATGTTAATTCTCCTGTATATCTTGAATATCTAACGAATTGATAATAAAACATCTTTGCCTCCTTGGTTTCCTTCAGTGTTCTGTTTTATTCACGTTTCTTTTTTTGCTGTTCTCTTGTGTCTCAGTTTTCTTCTTCCCTCACCATTTTATTATTTTGTCTTATAAATCCTTTCTAGGGGCCAATGTATCAAGTTAATACTCCCTGTAAACACTATCACACTTGCATTGGATAGATGTGTTCAGCTCAGTCCCCCATCAAATAAAATTCAATTGGATTCAATCTTCCTTTGGCAGAAAACAGAGACAGACATGGTTTTAAACTCCTTTTCAGGGCCATTTGCCTTTAACGGTTTGCTCTGCAGTAGAAAAGCCCAGAGGAAACATGAGGGAACAGTGAGACAAGGTTGACATGCAACAAATGCCCTGCACTGAATATGAACCAGGGAGGCTGCGGAGATACAGGTTGCCAGGACAACGCTGTTTAATGATGGTTCACTCCTGGACCGTTTTAGAAACCGACATCACAACCTTAAGTTTTCACAGCATGGACTGGCATCAGACCATGATAGTCCATCAGTTTAAGTCTGCTAATTAGTTTGTTAACAAGTTCTTCTGCGTGGTTTTAATTTAAGAATTCTGTTTTTAATAGTTTTTATTCTGTGTACAGTGTGGTGCAAAAGTCTAAGGACACCTCTAGCTTTGTGATTTTTACAAGGTTGAAATGATGTTAATTATTTATTCCTCACTATTCTCCTCAGATTCAACAAGAAAATACAAGAAATATGTGCCAAAATATCCCTAAAAACAGAGGCGTCAAGTAACACGTACAAATACTTCATTACCTTAGAAATTTGGGTTATCTAAACTTTACCGGGGTAATTATTTTTCAGCTGACTTTTTACTTCTACTCCTTACATTTTAAAAATAGCTTTGTTACTCGTATTTCATTTTGGCTCATTTTCATTCAACTAAAATAACTATCCAGATAAATCACTCAAATTCACTCTGTCTGCATGGATAGAGTGAATGTTTATGGTTGGATGAGAAGCATAAACGTACACCATTCCGAAACCCTGTTGATTTGCACACGATCCACCTGACTTTTTGCACCATTACAATACTTATAGGCAACTACACTGTAAAAAGAACCCTGTTGTTTTTACAGAACAAAATTGGCAGCTGTGGTTACCAGAACAATACTGTAAAAAAACCCACATCCAACCACAAACAAACTGACAGAGTAACATGTAGATGTAATATTTTAAAGATTTAACATTTTAAGCATATATTTGCTGAGTAAATTTAACATTTTAAACATGTAATAATATAGTTAAATCTACATTCAAAATTTCAGCTCGATGTTTAAGATAAATCTACATGTTAGTTTGTAAATATGTCTACTGTAGAAGCACTTCAAATTTTATTCTTCTAGTAATCCCAACTGTCACTTTTTTCCATAAAAAGAGGATTCTTTTTAATAGTGTAGTCATCATATTTTCCACTCCATGAAACACATGTTAATGCTCAATAGGACACATATAGGATTCTTTAATACTTTTACATTGGACTCAAATGCCTTCATTTCCAATGTTCATATATGAGCTGAAACAGGTAGAGTAGTTCATCCCACATTTATACACATTAATATTTTAATATATTACACTCATGGTTTTTAGATAAGTATTTTTTGGGGCAGTTAGGTAGTGCATTAAAGGCCCCTGTGGCACCAACTACGCTTTTTTCCGAATGGCATTTTTACCTCTTACATTTATTTTTATACTTTATGTAGTTTTGAAACCAGTACTTGTTGATACTTCAACTTCTATAGAAGTTTTTTTAAACCCTAGTATCTATACTTTTACCTGATGAATAGAGCTGCACAATATATCGTTTGAGCATTGTTATCGCAATTTACATGTGCACAATAGTCACATCGCAGGTCCTGCAAAGTAAGAGGTAAATGAACTCAACGTGTTCTCATCTAATTTCAAAAGTACCTGGCACACAGTGCATGCAATAATCCAATCATAATCATTCAGTTTGCTGAAGCAGGCCACGCCCCTGTACATGGAGTGAATTGCTGGTAACATTAAAAAATGAGCAACAAACAAAATTAAATCACTAAAAATGAGGACGAAAATCACCAAAAACAAGGTGGAAAATCATCCGAGCAAAGAAGAAAATCACCAAAAATGAGGAAAACCATCAAAAACAAAAATGAAATCGCAATATACATTGCAAGGTTAAAAAAAAAATAAATAAATAAAAATCATAATGTCAGTTTTTTTCCAATATCATGCAGCCCTACTGAGGATTGAATGGGAATACTTTGGACACCTCTGATAAAAAACTGGCTTTAGTTCAGGAGTCACATAGAGCCCAATATGATCTTAACTGGGCCTGACCAGTTAAATTATATAGTAACTTATACATAATGTCAACTCCAAACTTTTCTCTATGTTTTTGAGTGAAAAAAGCAAAGAAAAATTTAGTTGCCATTATTTATAGATTATTATGTTCTTATTTTACTTGACTTTATTTTGGTCTCCATGTGGCCCTTGAACTAAAATGATTTTAACATTCTTTATTCTCAATATAAACAATTTTATCCCCTGGATTAGACCCTTCGGTGGGCCACTTTAGCTCTAATGTTTCAGTCTGCCAGGGTTGAGTGCTCTGTGGATGAAATGACCCGTCTTGGTTGTGGTTGAAGACTCGGAGTCTGTTGCACTCAGGTGTCCATTTAAGAACACTGTGACCATCAGATGCATCCTGGGTAATGCGGCATCTCAGGCAGTAGCATGAAAGTACTATGTTCAAACCCCGAGTGTGCTCTTAGAATACAGTGTAGTTGTCTCGTGTTGGTTATTAGAGTGACTCCATCAGATTACAGAGTTGTACTGTCGGGGTGTTCCTTTAAAAGCGTCATACGGAGCAGGTAGAGGAGGCTGGGTATCGGGTTCAGACCGTTTCCTTAACACTCCGCCTGCGCCTGATGGTGTTTTATATGAAAACTGAAAGCACATATGCCACTCAGTGGGTGTCCTGGATGAGATTAACAGACAAATGCAAGCGAGACGTAACCGGATCTGAAGTCTAGTCAGTTTATTGGTTAAAATGATGAGTGAGCTGCTGAACAGAGAGGTCCGAAACAGTGGACGGATCAGATAAAAGACATCCGTAAATCAGGAAAATCAATAAAACAGAGGTGGCGCAGTGATACTGATGCACATTTACTCTGGAATTTGGCAAAACCAGTTTAATTAAAGTGATTTTAAACACTTTAAACTTAGACTTAATTCACTGGCATGGTTATCACGATCACCTACTGCACACCTGTTATTAATATTAATGCTATTTTTTGTCACTAACAAATTTTTTTATATATTTTATCTTTTTTTGATTGTTTAATTTGATAAGTATTGTCTTGTGCTGCTGTATATTTGAATATCCTTCTTGGGGATCAATAAAGTATATCCTAATATCTTAAATTAAACTTCATAATCATACAGATTAAAAAAGGCTCAACAAAACCCTTCCTGTTTTCATTTGTTGATAAAGATGTTTGAGTTCAGTCTATTTGGTTAAATGACTTATGAATTACATCCTGCGTTGGACAAGCTTTTTTCTATCAGGGAACTGAAACCTTTTTCATATGTATTTGAAGAAAGCTGCTTCAGTTTATTGGTCAGTTTGGTTATGAGTTAATGTGTTAATGCAGGGGTGTCAAACCTGCAGCTTGTGGGACAAAACAGGCCCGCCAAAAAGTCCAATCCAGCCCGTGGGATGAATTTGCAAAGGTATAAAAACTACGCTGAAGATATTAATAGTCAAGGACGTTAAAAATAATTGTCGTTCAGGGATCACATATAGACTATACAGGGATGGCTAGTCACTACATCATAATAGTTTAAAACGTTACTTCCTTGTCCAATTGAGGAATATTCTAAACATTGTAAAATGGTGCAGTGTTGTGTCCAATTTTGCCACAAATATTTATGTTCATAAAATCATCTCTTATGACCGCTTTCCTCCTGACAAAAAGAAGAGTAGAAGGCTGAAGTTGATATGGTAAGCTGGATCTAAATGATGAACAATACAGTTTAGTGTAGGTTAGCATCAGTAGCTACATTAGCTAGCTAGTATGAGCGCTAAACATTAGCTTATATAATGTTACCTGTAACTTAAACAAAATTATGTGTGTGTGTGTATGTGTTGTCAGTTACACTGTCAACTAACCATATGGTACTTATTCTAATATAGCTAATTAAACTCCAATGTTACCCAGGTACAGTAATGTTAGCTTTATTGCTAACACCCTTATGTAGGCTAGCTAATCCCTCTCACTGCAGCTTCGTAGCTCTTTTTTTTTTTTAAGTTTAATCTTTTCCATCAGACTTCCACCTGGCATTAAACTAACTCTTATACCTCTATTTCAGTTAGAAGAGTTCAGACCTCTTTGAAACGACTTTGGGAAGTCAGCAAAGTAGGACGTCTGTGTGAAAAAGGTGACCGGTTCCTGGACTTCAGCCATTGCTGTTTACATTAACAGCAGGGTTTGGACACTGAAGTGATTCGTGACATCACACCAGCCATCCCTATAGCGTTAGAAGACCCTCATTAAATTAATAAGGGAGTCATGTTATTCACATTTTTAAAGGATCATGTATAGACAGAAACATTTTCACAATGTAACTTTGCTTTTTTCCCCCACTCTAAAACATGGACAAAAGATTGGAGTTGGCATTATTTGTACGTTATTATTAGGGGTGTAATGGTACACAAAAATTTCAGTTCGGTACGTTTTCAGTACGGTGAAGGGGACCAATGAAGAGTGGGTGGGGGTGCGCTCCGTAACTAATTGTGGGACAACGGACATTTCTACAAAACACTGTTCAGTCATTTGTGCATTAATAGGCACCCCACATGTTATGTATTTTTGAATGTTCAGTGGTCGTTTATGTTACACACTGTAGCTTACTGAGTGTTCTTGAATGCCTCACAGTATTTCCTGAGGTAAACGTGTTGTGAACATGACCTCATGCCATTACAGAGAAACAGTGAGGGAGTAGAAGAACTGGTCCACTGGATTTTGTCAGCTTGAGTTAAAAAACAAAAACCTCTTTGCTATAAATGAACCCATGGACTCTTGTGCCACAAAGCTGCAACATATGGAAAACAGAAAATGAAACTTAACCAGCTTTGAACATCTGACTGGCTTCTGTGTCTCACACTGAGAATCTGCCACTGCAAAACCCTGTACAGCTGCCAAGGCCTTGTACGAAAACAGTTCAGTACAATTGAGTGCACCATTACGCCCATAGGTATTATATTATTTTACAAGTCTGGTCCAGTTCAGATCATATTGGTCTGCATGAGGCCCCTGAACTAAAATGACGCCCTTTTATTACAGCATCGGCAGCCATTCAGCCTCCATTCTACCTGTTCACATTCCCTCGGGAAACGCCGCACTAACGCGTAAAAACCCCCGGCATCCCCATTCCAAGACCGCCGCCGATTTCTGAAGATACAGGATACTGCAGGCCTCCAACTGGGCAGCTCCGTTTTACGACCTGATAGGCTGGAAGTGAGCTGAGACAGCAGAGCGTAGCAAATAAAAAAATTAAATAAAACACATGACATACTGCCTTTCATCCCCTCAGAAACATTTAGCCGAGGGCTGGCAGAGCGGCAGACCCTGGTGGGCAGGTTTTAGTGGCACAGACATGCAAGATCATCACAATGCTGGAACAAGATCAGCGCGATAACGATAAAAAAAATAAAGAGCAAAGCAAAGGTTTTAGATTCCTGTTGGAGCTCACATTCCACTCCACCAGGGAAATTAGGTTTTCTAATGAAACACTTGTTTATGACACAGAATATGAACTAAAGTACTGGGACATGTTGAGTTCAGGTGTTTCTTTTGTAACAGGGGTCTGGGATACAAAACAATAATGCTAAATGACATAATATAGTTTTACATTGAGATAAATATCATTGAATTGGTCAGTTTTATTTGAGTTCTTATCTTTACAGCCAAAATTTTGTCAAAATATGTACAAAAATATTGGAACACATCATGTCTACAGCTATAAGATGTCCTGTTTATGATGATTTGAGATAAAAACATCAATATTTCCTTAAAGTTTAATGGAGATATTTTTCTTCCTAAGTTAGATTTGAAGAAAGTAGATGGTTGGTTGGTTGAGGTACAAAATTATTATTTACAGTCAAAGAACAAAAAATATTTAAAAAATTTAGAGGCAGAACATTTAAAATCATAGTCATTGATAAAAAAAATTGAAAAAAATCAAAGTTGTAAGAAATTAAATAAAAACCATCTCTGAGCATTTTGGAAGCAAAGACAACAATTTAAAATAAACCAACACAATGCAGCAATATTTATCACAATATAAAATCATAATATGATATTTATTATTTCTCTTATTATTTCCTCATCTTTAAACCCACCTGCTCTCCTTGGCTTTTTAACTCTATTGTTGACATTCTGTTTCTGTATTTGTTTTTCCATTTTAACTTGTTTTAATTTGTTAATTTTATTGTTACTTAATGCTTTCATATATTTTATTTATTATGCTTTTAACCTTCTGTACAGACCTAGAGCTGCACAATATATTGTTTGAGCATCGTCATCGCAATGTACATGTGAGCAATAGTCACATCATAGGTCCTACAATGAATGAAGTAAATGATGTTTTTTGTGTAATTTTAAGGGTATCTGACACACACTGCACACAGCCATCCACCAATCATAATCGTTCAGTTTGCTGAAGCAGACCACGCCCCTGCACATGAAGTGAGTCATGGTAACAACATTGAAAAATGAGTAACAAATAAGAAAAAAATCACTGAAAATGAAGAAAATCACCAACAAAGAAAATCCCTGAAATTGAGGAAGAAAAATCACTGAAAATTATGAAGAAAATCCTCACAAATGAAGAAGAAAATCACTAAAACAAAGACGAAAATCGCAATATATATCGCTGGGTTAACTCTTTCCCCCATAAAGATGACATTTGACGACCCTCCCCCCTTGTACTCTTAATGATGACTTAACACCTCTGATATTTCACTAAAGACATGATTTGATGACCATTAGAACAGGAACTGTTTATTCAAATGTAACAGATGTTGCGATAGGTGGTGATCGCAACTCATACTAGGACAAATAATAGGATTAAATAAGATTTTTTCTTTACTTTTTCTTTACTTTAATGTTTTCCTTTATTTTTAATTTTTCAGTTATTGTTTCCTTTATTTTTCCTTTATGTTATTTTTTATTTTAAAATGGCTTTTATTTTTCTTTATTTTTTAATTTAAATGTGTTGTTTTAATTGTACTTATTTTTTAATATTACAAATTTAAAAAAAAATAAAATAAATAAAATAATAATAAATTTTCCCTTGTTTTTCCTGGAAGTTTGCCAAAGTAGTGACAATTGTAGCCACCGAAAGAAAAAAAAAAAAAAAAAAAAAAAATAAACTGGTAAAATAAAATTTTCCCTAGTAACATATTTTTGTGTTATTCCGAGTAGGTGTTCAAGGGGGAAAGAGTTAAAAACATCGCAATGTCAGTTTTTTTCCAATATCGTGCAGCTTATACAGCACTTTGGACCACTGCGCTTGTTTTCCAACTGCTTTGTAAATCAAGTTGGATTGGATTATTATTTTGTATCCCAGACCCCTGTTAGAAAAAAATAAAAACAAAACATCTAAATTCAACGTGTCCACATACTTTTGTCCACATAGAGTAACTTGGCATGGTGCGCGGTGTGGAAGAGTTCTGTGCAAATTAGCCAACAGTGTAATCATCATTGATTTTATCTAAATGAGGCTGTCATCACCACTGCAGAGCAATTTTCTACAGCGGACCATCACTAATACAAAGCCAAGTGACAATTTAATGAGCAGAGGACCGAGATGTGCAGCGCTGATAGAGTGAGTAGTGGACTGAAGATAAGGGTTTTCAGAGGCCGATGAGCGTCCACTTCCACAGACTGGTCTACTGCCTCCAGGTGAGTCAGGAGACAAGACAGTCAACCTGTATTTCACACTTAAAAAAAGACGGTGAACATGTTTACGGTAGTGGTGGATGTCCGTCTGTACTGCATCACATATGCAGCCCAGGGAACATCCGGTTGAGTTTACTGATGACAGGAAAAATAAAAACCACAGGCCTGTTAACTCTGCCTCAATGCAATTACGCGTGCATTAAACCAGGCTGGGATTGATCAAATGTATAGCTCTGCTTGGTCTATTCCGGGTACTTTCACAATGTGATGCGGAATTATCAGGATGAGCATCTGGAGTCGACAACAGCTGATGCAGAGGTGTGGTTTTTAACCCTCTGATGGAAGAGAAAAGAGGAAAAGTAAGAAATGAGACTGTTATTTTCTGTCCGTTTGATTAAAGAGATGTGATTTCTACTCTGTTTGCAAAGCGCGTCAATGAAGAAAACAGGGGAGACTAACACCCAACATCTACTAACAGCAGTTACACTGAAAGAAATAAACATAGCATATATTAGTAATAGTTAGCAAGTAATAATTATAATAACTAAGTTATTAGGTTATAAAAGTTGTCACTAAACCCACAACCATACCACACCATGTATAACTAATACTTAAATATGTAAATAATATTTAGAATATTTTTTATTCTAATTCTCTATTTATAGTAATACCAACTTATCATTATGTTCTCTATAAATTATATAGATATATCAGGCCAATATATCAATTTATTTTTTTTTTTGTAAGATCAGCCATTGGCCTTAATTTTATTTTGAAAGCCGATATTTTATCAGTAGTAAAAATGTTACAAGATATTTGATAAGGCACCTGTGTGGGCAGCATTTGAAGTTCAATAATATTGCTGGATAAAAATCTGAGTGTTTTAATAGTATTTTACGGTCAATGTGCTTTAAAAAAAAATTTTAATTTAAAAAAAACATTTTTTTTTTAAATCCTGCCTTAAATATCAGCCTCAAAAATTGTCTGTAGATATCGCCATTGGCTAAACAAATTTTTCTATATTTAAAGTGGCCTTAGAAAAACCCCTATCGGTCAACCTTTAAGATAAATATCTATATAAATACTACATTTTCAGTTTCTTCTATCTATCTATCTATCTATCTATCTATCTATCTATCTATCTATCTATCTATCTATCTATCTATCTATCTAT
>JAPTGZ010000016.1:34244056-34254472 GCA_029814645.1 Fowleria isostigma | reverse complement strand
CACACACACACACACACACACACACAAATGTTTTTGTTTGTTTTTTTTAAACAAGTATGACACAAATAACAACCAGGGTGCCTTCAGTTTTCTACAAGATAAATTAAAGACTTCTTAAGACTACTTAGAACAGATTTTAATGCATATTTCAGCGCCATATTGCCATACTGGAAAAAATTCATGTCTCCCTGAATTTAGGGAAATATAATTAGTTATCTATTTATTTTCAACATGTTACATACTGCACACAGAACTGAAATTCCTGTAGTTATTTCTCAATTATTGCAAAGTTAGCAATAATTGGTTTCAACTATAAATCTTCGGGTTCAAACAAGTCAAACTGAGTCGACTAACTTTATTTTCTTTGTGGTTTGGACATTTCCCAGACACATTTAAACACAACACAGACAACTAGTTTATGGCAACACAACTGAACACCTGCCATATCAAATGCAATTCCTTTTGAAGACTTTTTTTAAAGTCCCATAAGGACCCAGTGTGACAGTTGGGGCACTTCCCAAATTAATTTTTCCTCTATATTTAACCGTCCTTAAGTGGTTTATCGCCAAGTATTGTAATATTATCCTCTGTATTTTGTGTTTTATCAGTAAAAATTACATATTTGCCAACATTTAATTTACTAATCATGTCAATGTTTATTAAAGTTTAGAGTAAAGCTGAGGATTATTCCATCAAAAATAGAGAAAACTGAAGAAAAAGTGACTTTTTCCTGCTAATCTCTCATTAACTGAAGATAAACCCAGTGTGTCCATTCACTGTCATTGATCCAACTCCATGGGTTTTTACTGGTGAATCAATGTTGGAGAAGATGATAGTGTTTCCATGGTAACTACTGAGCCTCTGAATATCCAAATGGGTCATATCTGAGGAACATGAAAACATACATGATGAAATAAAATATCAAATTTTTAATTGAGTAATTATCTTTAAAAAATGGATGAAATGGGGGAGAAAAAAAGATTAAAAAAATAAATAAATAAATAAAAATAGTCACAGGCATGGTAAGTTTATGGTCTGTAAACACTCTTCATCTTATGTAAGTGTTATATTTAAGTTTTATCAATGAAAGGTTTGCATTTTTTTCATTTCAGCATATACACTATTATTAGGTTTATTAACATCTGTCTGAACCGTTGAGTCACATCTGGTCTTTGAGTCTTTTTCCTCAGTATTAGTATCTACTTTTACATGCAATAATGAGGTCTTTTTACTCTATTTCTCTCCCACTCAGATGCTTGTTCAGCTCTGACATGAACATCATTATCCATTTTCCTAAAACACAGTGCTCTCTCTTCTTAACATCACTTTCTTCAACTATGTAAACTTTATAACTGTCTCCTCCCAGGCACGAGGCCAGTTCTCCTGCCTCTTCACTCACAGAGGCATTACGTGATGCCATTGATCCACTTAAAGACGACGGATTGGACTTCAGCGAATTATTCAAACTGCATTTATATGGGATTGATTCCGTCTGGGTGCCTTCATTTGTTCAACGGAGCTGTGATCGGTGTAAGCGCTCTCTGCTGTATTTGCATGGAAGGAAGTCATAGCTGTGACGTTTGAACCGACCTGCTCCGGGCTCATGTAGAGCTTGGTTCCGACCTGGCCCGTGTGCCGGGTCAGGAGCGGTGCTGGCGTCAGAGTGCTGGACTCATCTTCATCCTCCTCCTGGTCCATGGCGGTGACCAGCCCAAAGTCTCCCACCTTCACCACGTCGTCCATGGTGAAAAAGATGTTGGAGGGCTGAAGGAGGAATAGGAAAAAAAAACAACATAAGATTGAAGTTTTAGAAACTCAATTCAAACACTATGTAGACAAAAGTATTGGGACATGTTGAATTCAGGTGTTTCTTTTCCAACAAGGGTATGGGATACAAAACAGAATTGACAAATGTCATTAATACAATTTTATATTGGGAAAAATATCATTGCATTCCATCAGTTAATTTAGTTTCAAGTGTTATTTAAAGTGTTTTAAGTGTTTATTACTGTTCAAAGTGCATCAGTTTAACCCTTGTATGGTGTTTGGGTCTATGGGACCCTTTTCATTTTTTTATTTTAAAAAAAAAAAAAAAAAAAAAGATGAGTAATTATATTTTAATGACCCCCCCATCTTGATTGCATTACACTTTATTAAAAAACAAACTAAAAACAAATAGCACTTTAATCAATCAATCAAATCATTAAATCAATTTATTCATATTCATTTTTTAAAATGTATGACTGATTTTAAATGTTCTATCTCTAAATTTCTAAAATATTTTTTATGCTCTGACTGCACAATCTTTTTTTCAGCACAACTAACTACTTTCTTCACATTCTCTCATTAAACTTTAGGGAAATATTGATGTTTTTATCTCAACTCATCATAAACAAAACATCTTACAGCTGTATCCATGTGTCCCAATATTTTTAATCCATACAGTTTATAAGCATCAATATTTCCTTCAACAGTTTAAACAAAACTAAAAAATACAATAATATTATAATTATAAATAATATCATTGTTTATTGTCATAATATAGTTTTATATTTTGTTAGATGTCTTGTTCATGATGACTTGAGATAAAAACATTAATATTTTCAATGGGAGATTTTTCTTCTTGTGCGATATGTGAAGAAAGTAGATGGTTAGTAGTGGTAGAAAATTATTTACAGTCAGAGCATGAGAAATATTTAAGAAATTTAGAGGTAGAACATTTAAAGTCATAGTGAGATAAGAAAAAAAAAAGAAAAATAGTCAATATTTTAATGAGTTTCATCCCAATATAAAACTATATTATGACTTTTGTCATTATTGTTTTGTATCTCTGACCCCTGTTAGAAAAGAAACACCTGAATTCAACGTGTCCTAATATTTTGTCCACACAGGGTATTTTCCGGCTGAAACCTGGAAGAGTCCGTTCCCTGTGGGTCATATCAAAGTAGACGGTGTTACCTTCAGGTCCCTGTGCATAAGCCCTTTGCTGTGCAGGAAGTCGACAGCCTCTGCGATCTGGAGGAAGATGTCCAGACACTGGTTGTGTTCCCTCTGCTCGGACAGACAGCGCTGGGCCATCCAGTCCTTCAGGTTCTCCTTCCGACAGAGCTGCATCTGGATGTACAGGTACACCTGGACACACGACAGGATGGTCAACGCTCAGCCATGGAAAGACTCATACTGCTTCAGGTTCTGTCAGTTAAATCTGAACGTCGAGTGCAGACCAAGTACACCGCAAGTATCGAAACTAAAAACAACTTCTTATCATTAAGTCACTTTAGAAATGTGTCTTCACTATTCTGACTTCGACTTGTAACTGTTTTAACATGACTCTTCATGTTAATTTATCAGCCCTGATGTATTTTATCATACAGTTTAACGATTGCAATTTATTCGTAGATTTAACCTTAAACTTTGTCCAACAGCTGTGAGAAGAGAAAATTCTGTTTTTACTCGGAACAGACAATAAATGTATCTATCCATTTATCTGAATTTTTTTATTATTATTTGTTCTTTGTTTATTTTTGTTCCTTTTCTGGCTTATTTTGTTCAATTTTTACTTTTCTTTCTTTCTCTTTCTTTCTACATCTATCTGACTTTTTTCATTATTTTGTTTTTGTTCCTTTTTCTGCCCATTTTGTTAAATTTTTATCATGTTTTATCCATCCATCTGTTTCATTCTGGTCATGTCTGATGATTGAATGACAGTAAAGCTGAGTCTGACACATCTGTCCGGTTCTGAAAGCTGATTGGATGGCGGTTGACTGACCTTAGGGGAGGGCTGGGTCCGTTGGGTCGGGGGCGTGGTGGGAAGTGCCAGGGTGAGTGAGGTTGGTCGGGGAGGTGAAGAAGAAGAGGGCGGGGCAGTTTCCTGTCTCTTGGTGTGCGATGAAGACGAGCTGTTCTTCTCCGCCGTCGTGCTTGGACTGACCGCGCCCGAGGTCGAATCCGTGTCGGCGTCGGCATCTCGGTCGCATCCCGAGTCCTCGAACACAATGTCGAAGGAGGACGAGGTGCAGTCGCTGGGTCCGCGAGGAGGGCAGAGCTCGAAGGAGTGTGGGGTGTCTGAGGCGTCGGGGTCGGCCTGGCTGTCCCGCTCAGACATCAGGCTGTCGTGGCCCAGCAGGGGGTGGAAGGACAGGTCGCCGTCGTCCACGCTGAAACCCGGAACGCCCCCGGTGCTGCTGGTCAGCAAGGCCCGAGCATCGACAGACGCTTCCAGGACATCTCCTCCAGGACCGCAGACAGGAGAGACGGAGCTGGACACCGGAACCTTGACTGACAGCGCCTCCATGTGGTCCAGAAAACTCATTGGCCAGTCAGTGGTGCTGAAAGGATGGAAAGAGTTGCTTTACAACGTCAGGGTTTATACACATTTTTCAAGGTCAAATTCATAACACTTTTCAAGCACATTTTCAAATGTTTCCAGCAGAGTACCTCATTGCTTCATGTAGCCATTGAATTACATAATTTGTGTTTATTTAAGAGTTGCTGGACATCATACACATGAAATCTACCCTAAATCATGAGAAAAAAGGTGAAAAAAAATTATTAATTTATTTTCTAATATATATATTTTAATTTAGTGACAAATTTGGTTATTTATTAGGATTTTTCAGGACACCGGAGAGAAATAACATAAAATATCTTATCCGAATTTTACTAATAGTGGCCATCAATTGGTTGAAATCTGAACCCCCTCACATATAACATTTGGATTGAGAAAGTGAAGGAAATCTATCACATACAGCAAATTACATATGTACTTAGAATGCAGGGAGAGATACTCATGAAGAGATGGAGTCCCCTGATTCACCTTTTAATGCAATAAGCATTCAGATGTGGACATTTACATGTATTTTTCTCCCTCCTTTTATTTTATTTCCAATTTCAGTTTAGTTTTACTGTCATTTATGTCATTTATAACTAATAGTAATTAATTCCTTCTGCAGATATTCATATTTGTCCATATATGCCATATAGAGATGTTTGATTGGATATGTTTATCTACGTAAAATACCTTGTATATCTGTATGAATAAAACTACATAACAATAAAGTTTAAAAAATAATTAAAAATGGTGATTTATTATTTTTCCAAAAGGTTGGGCAGGTCAGAATTCTATAACAGAAAATAGACCCCAGCCCACAGGGGGGTCACTTTACTTTTCTATCTGACGCTGTGGCCAACAAATTAAAGAAACTACAACTATACCATGAATAAGGCAGACACAAACAGCTACAAATGACTAATTAACGAAAAGTTGAGGGAGGCTAGAGTCTAATGGAATGGAATGGAATTCAACCATAAGAACAAGGATGAGGGTTATCAGTCGACGGCCTAATTCGCTTTGTTCTGACAAACCCTTTGTGTGTGTCGACTGATGCTGAGTAACAGAGTCTGCGCTGTAATAAATGTCATTATTCTTCCTTTCCTTTCACGGATGCTCTCCCTCAGCAACAGATCGGAGCCCTGATTGGCCCGTTGAGCTACACGGGATAAAGCGTCTAAAGCCTCGGCTCACCTGGCGTCTTTCAACCACCTCTGGTCCATCTCCTCCTGCCAGCCCTCGGGGGGGCTCTCCTGCCAGGCGTTGAAGTAGCGGATTATCCCCGGGTGCTCCAGCTTGGCCAGAGCCTTCACTTCTCGCATCACCTTCTCACGGGCAAGCTCCCTACATGACGAAAAAAAAAAAAAAAAACAACAAGAAAGATGAGGTGTGATTTCTTATTCTTCTGCCAGAACCACAAAGTCAAAGAATTTCTGATGATACTTCAACTTTATTTGTCCACGGAGAACAACTGTTTTTTGTAGCAAAGCGCAGATACAAGACAATAAAATACAAATACACAAGACATAAACATACGAGAAAAAGCACATAGGGTGCAATAAAGAGAGAGATGGGAACTGAATGTGGTTTTCCCCAGGCTGACAATCCCAGTATAAGACATTATACGCTAAATAAAGTGCTGAATTCTGGGATAGGAAGTATATTGTCAAAATAACATTAACATTTTCCCATGATGAGATCAATAAAGTTAGAATCTATCTATCTATCTATCTATCTATCTATCTATCTATGCAATGTCGACACAGTTTCAATGATGTAAACAACATAAACAGCTACTGAGTTTGATTATTGTGTAGTTTCATAAACTATAGACAAAATGATGCAGAAATACTTAAATACACAGAGTATTTCAAGTATTAGTGATACAAGGTGCTTGCTCTTTATCCAATTAAAAATACCACACTTTTTCAAAACTATTTTTTTTTTCCCAGAGACCTTGATTTTATCTACTTTTATACTTGCATGCCTACTTTTTTGGTTGAGATTGTACCTGTTGTGTGGAGTAGAACATTTCATTTTAATTAATAAATGTATGAAAGAATGAATGCATAATTCACAGTAAATTATGACTGAAATGTTGTAACAGCATATGAAAATCACAAGTGTGTGGATATCACACAAACAAGTTTCACTAGAATCGTTCCAGTATCAACTGGCTGGTGAAATCATATCCAGTTTTTATACGTTTTCCTCATGTATTTCTTATCTTACAAGATTATGTGCCTTTGAGCATACTCTAAAATTTATCTATGACAGAGACCTTTTTCCATTCAAAAGCTGTGCTTGAAAGTTGTACTTTCAAACAAAATTTCAGACTTTTCAAGGTCTGGAAAATGGCACTTCAAAATTCCATATTTTTTAAGACTTTCAAGACCTGCGCAAGCACCCTGCAGTACCAGTTATGGGTATTTGTACTACTTACTAGTAGTTACACTAGCAACAGCAATTCTAGTTTTTACAGTATAGTTCAGTTTGCTGTGCATCCATGTGTCTCCCCCTGCTTCTGTTTTTTCTTCCAGTGTCACTAAGCATTTACTCCTGGAGGATTGGTGTCTGTAAATTAAAATCTGGTTTGAGCAGCTCTAAATGTTGCGCTATATAAAAAAAGTTGAAAATGATCTCATGAAATTGCCTGTTCTTTTAGCATTTGGTGTGCTATACGTGCACATTATTATTCTTTCAAGTGTGATTCAACGCCATTCAATTGCGTGTCAATTTACACCTAGATCTCTGATTCACATAACCCTAAACCTAACCCTCAGTGTGTGGCATTTGACGTGGTGTGAACATACACGCAGAGAGCTTATAATTCGTAAAGAAAACACACCAATTAAAAGTGGCGTGCATATTTATACAATCTCATAATATGATGTTGAAAATTTGACTTCTTGGTTGATTAAAATGAATCTTTTCTAAACTTTTAAGCCCAACACAACTGGAGAAACATATCTGCAGTTAACCTACTACAAAAAACAAACAGCTGCATTATAACGTCTTTCTTGTGTAAAAAGCAGCTCTGAAGGAATAATCTTGATTTTGTGTTTCATGAATCTTTCAGTTTCAGATCGCTCTATTGTCATTCAGGCAAAATACACCAGAGATGCACCGCAGAACTAAATGACAATGCTGGGTCAGCAATAAAAACACATATAGTTAAAAACACCTGGGATAAAATAAGTTATAAAACACTGGTGTGGTAGTGCAGTGAGTGAAATAAATAAATATAAATGAGTGAATAAACAGGTAGTTATTGCATTAACAAATATTCACAATAAAATACAAATATAAAATACATAAAAATCCACAAAAACAACACAGTGTGCAACAAAAGGAGTGGAGGGGGACTGAATGTTAGAGGCTCCAAGTGTTTTCCCAGGTTGACAATCCAAATCTTTAAAATTACATGCTAAATAAAGTGCTAAATTCTTGGAAATAAGGTATAAGCTCAACATAACACCAATATTAGAGCAATGTGGACAATTTCAACCATGTAAACATAGAGTTACCGTGAATTAGGGAGTAAACAGCATTTATTTGTGTTTTATGTTACTATAAATCCACTTGTTCTTAGAAAATAATGAATCGGATCTGTTCCATTACACTGACTGTGGCATTAAAATAAACAGCCTAAATACACTAAGGGCTCATTGAGGAATAATTAAACGTCTACTTTCCAATGCACTGCATGACGCATGAACAACAACGGGGGTGAAATGAAAACACACGCAGAGCCGTAGCAGCTGAACACTCATTTTTCATGCTTGTCAGTGTAAATATATACACGCGCCATCAAATGCCGGAGTCCTTTCAGTATTTTTCCTCTTATTTAGACGAGTAACTTAGTGGCTTATGTAACTATTAAAGAAGAGGAAGCTGAGATGAAAAGAGCCAGCCTCCAGCGAGGTCTGTGGAGTTACCTGTTGGGCAGACGGATCCTTTTGATGGCGTAGTTGCAATCGTCCACTTTGTTGCGGGCTTCAAACACAACGCCAAACCCCCCGCGGCCGAGGCACTGCACCGGCTCAAAGTCTGTCAGGTACCTGAGGCGAAAAGCTTAACTCATCACCATGTCAAAAAACAAATCGGATTCTTATCTCAGCATGGGAAAAAAAAGAAAAAAAAGTATTACTACCTCCAACCTTGATTCTGTGTAATTAACGATTTCGGGGACTGGGTCATGTTTATGGAAGCAGGGAACGGTTTTGCTTGTAATTAATTTTTTGATGCCATTATCTCAAGATCAAGAGTTAATTATTTTGTTAACTCCAAGCATCAAAGCTTGTTTTCACACGATAACAAGGAATCAAAAAGGACCGTTTCTACAGATAATGAGATAATTTATCAGGAGTTAAAAAAAAATAAAAAAACTGACCTGAATGTTCTCTGTAACAAAGGCAGCCCTCATCCTCTGCTTTTACCTTGACTGAATTACAGCCTGATGTGTTTATCAGTAATTAGTGCATATTGATCCGATATTTTCAGCTTTAATCAGTTGCTGCAGTTGTCAAAGTGCATGCTGGTACGGCACCCCTGCTCTCTGATAAACCAAAGTAATAAGAGGAGATGATCTTTTGGTTTCTCCGGATGAGATAAACTAACTAATTATCAGAAGAGGAAAGCTTTATCTTGACATAACAAATTAATTAACTCTGTTATTTGAGATTAAATCAGTGTTTAAAAAACAAGCGTGTGGCTGTTCCTGACATCTGTATATGTTAGCTTGACAATAACTGTAGGTCTACGACATTATTCAGTATCACATTAAGAAGTTCTGTGTTGTTCTGTAAAACAGGACTGTCAAACTCATTCTCGTTCAGGGGCCAAATACAGCCTAATATGATCTGAAGTGGGCCGGACCAGTAAAATAATATAAATAATAGGATAAGAACTTATAAATAATGTCAACTCCAAAGTTTTCTCTATGTTTTTGAGTGAAAAAAGTACAATTAGTAATGAAAATGTTTGTATCCATGAACCATACTTGAACATAACATTAACAAATATGACTGAGACTGAAAATTCTTTAGAAAAACAGTTGCAATTTTAACAATGTTCTGCCATTTATACATGTGCAACTTATAAATCACAGTGGATCATAGGGTCCACAGTGGATCTACAAATACACAAAATATTTAGTAACAGGCAGAATACTGGTAAAATGCCACATACTTCTCTTAAAACATTTCCTATTCTTTATATTTGTTCAGGCTATTCACATTTTTTGTAAAAGGCTAGTCTATAAATATAAATATTTTTGTGTGATTTTACTTTAACAAAGAGGGAAAAAAATGCATTTTTCCTTATTTATAGGTTATTATTAGCTGGTCCAGGCATCCCGTTTCCTCAGTATATTCAATACTGAGAAAATGGTCTGGAACTGCTCCATTCATTATGGATTATGTTCAATCTATTTTATACCGGGCCAATTACAAGTCTTGGGAGCAGGTGTTTTGCAATGCGTCATATGCACCAACCAACTGTTGTCAGTTGTTTGCTCCAAAAGTAAAGATTGAATTACAGATTACAGCCTGTTTACTTAAGTTTCTCTGACAAAAGCGTCACGTCCGTCTTATCTGTGATTGGTTTACTCTGCACCTGTTAGTCCCACCGTCATATTTGGATACAAGCCCCAGGATTCCAGACAGTTTTGTCAGTATTGAATACACTGAGGAAATGGGATGGCTGACCAGGTAGGTTATTATGACAGTATTTTACTGGTCTGACCCACTTTAGATTGAATTAACCTAACATGATGTTAACATCCTTGGTTGTAAATATCTTCAGTGTAATTTTTGCATTTCACAAATCCATCCCAGGGGCCTGATTGGACCCTTTAGTGGGCTGGTTTTGGCCCTCGGGCTGTATGTTTGATACCTGTGCTGTAAAACATTCAAACTCAGGGTCTTTGGGAGTTGAAGGCGTCTGTCTTATATGGAAACATGTGGGCACGTGTGATTCAGGCCTTAGTTCCTGATCTGTATCTTCCTCCTAATGAGCCTGACTCATGTCGATCTCAGCTGCTGTAACAGTCACCGATTTTATTTAAGGAAACTTCTCCTGCATGG
>JAPTGZ010000016.1:34173366-34190141 GCA_029814645.1 Fowleria isostigma | reverse complement strand
AAAAAAAAAAAAGCCAAGCCACTTAAGTGTTCTTCAGACACACTCGCACCAAAACAAAGATTGACAAAAATGTACCTGGAGTCGACCTGAGAACACCTGGGAACTTTAATTTTTGATGTGAAGTTTTTATATTTCTAAATGCATTACCTCTCTTTAAGTAGCTTTGGCTTGAGTTATTAAAAAATAAATAAATCACATAATTACAAGTACTTTCAAGCACTTAAACTGATATTCAAGTACTTTTCAGACCTTGAAAACATTTTAATTCAAGCATTTTCGAGGATTTCAAACACCCCTGATATACAGTATACAAAAAAAAAGCAACTGTGCAGTAAAATCATGTTTTTATTGTTGCTGAACTCCTTGACCCCAAACAATCAACTTTTCCTGCGCTCCAAAAAACAGAATTTAAGGTTTCAGATGCATTTATCTGGCAAATCTGTGTTTTTCTTTTTTTTTTAAGAGTTTGTTTAGTTTAAGGATGATCTGAATCTTAACCCAATTAAGGAGTACTCCATCATGTAAAATACTAACAGTACCTATAGTTGTTAGTCAAATATTTAAAGGAAGAGGTGCAATATTTACATCTGTAGTGAAGTGTGAGTATACAGCTGCAGAAAATGTGAATACTGAAATATAGCAGAAGTAGTTGAAATCTGAACCCCTATATATGTGCTTCTATTACATTCCACCAGTGGCATGTCTTGTTTTATTAATGACATAGTTCATGTCAGGTTGTTGTGAACCGTCTGCTTCCTGCACCTCAACAGATTCTGTATGTCTAGCACCCCCATGTGGCAGTAGTTTGAATTACATCCCCATTACCTTGTCCAGGGTTCCTACAGGTTTCTACAAGTTCAATTTAAGACTTTTTAAGGCTACTTGGAACAGATTTTAAAACCTATTTCACAGCTTATTTCATGGCCATATTGGCAACATTTTGTGACTCCTATAATGCAGGAAAACTTTGTGTCAATCAGGTGAATAATCTTTTCTCCAAGTATTAAATTCATACTTCCCTTTGGTTACTTTTCACTTACAATCTGTCCATTAACCCTTTAACTGCTTGCTCAACCATATGGTTTATCACATTTGAAGTCTCTGTATTTCAATAAGTGGAGTACTTAACTTATCTGAACCTAACTGAACCAGAAAGATGAAAATTACAAAGACATTTGGACCGTTTTTGGTGAAATTATGGAAGATATAAATACTTAGTTGGCCTATCATAGTATGAGGCCTTCCTGAACATAATTATATTATTTGATACCACAAAAAAATTTAATTTGGTATGTAATATTTTTTTAAAACATGCTCAACCAAATGGTTGAAATAAGGGATTGTTATAAAATCAAAACCTCTGTTCATCTATTACAATATTAAACATTTACTGGTAGTACATCATGAAAAAGAACTGACAAAAAAAGGGAATATTTTCCATAAAATAAATAGGTGGATGAGACAAAAATTACTCAGAATTCAAATGACCGAACTGGCATTTAAAGGGTTAAAATCCTAACACCTTTGAATATTTGGTAGTTTTGAGCAGGGCAGAAGCTGTGTGAGATTTAAAAAAAAAAAAAGTAAGAAAAAATGTTGATATGACATCATTGCAGTTTGTGGTGTGTACATTTTTGTCCACAACGGTGACCAGAGGGTGGAAAACGTATCGTAGAAAAATAAAACACGTAAGAGTAAAAATGATGGATTTCAAAAATATAACTAAAAGGAAACATTTCTGTCAAATTTCATGCAAAAAAGCTGATCAAAAGCCAAAAATGATCAACAAATGGGAAAAAAATAATTTTGTTATATATATTTCTGAAAAGGACGTGGATGGGGAAAAAAAGAAATTATTTTATTGGTATTGCACATTGTACCAACTGTGAGATCAATAAAAAAGAAATAATCAAGGTATAAAAAATTAAAAAAAAAAAAAGGAGGAAAAAAAACTCAAGAAAAAAGGTTGACGAATGATGATTTTACAGCAGTTTTTGTACATGTACATTTTTGTCCATGAGGGTGAGCAGAGTTTGGGTATTTTTGAGGAAAGCATGTGGGTTAAGACTCTGCAGGAACCCTGTTGTACCAGAAAAAGAAAATAATTTCACCTAAACTTTCTTACAAAATGTGTTGTTCTTTTTTTTTTTTTTTTTTTTCTCAGCTTGGAAATAAAACAAGGAGACAAAACATTATTATTTTGGTCCTGTATTGGTTCGACAAAGAAAATAGTACCTTCACAGAAAAAAAAAAAAACAATCACAGTAGAAGGATGAAAGGAATGCTGGTGCAAACATTTCCAGCCAAGTGTAAAAAAAAAAAAAAACCTGCCAGGTATCATCAGTCTACAGTCCACTGAGGCTGTATCCGAGAGTAAAATAAGACCAGAGTATAATCTTTGTACCTTAGAACAGTGGATAGTAGACAAACGTCACAGTCAGGTCAGTCAATTTACTATTGAATTTCTCAGTCTTACATTCAACTTCTACATAAAAAAAAAACCGACCAACATAAACCCCAGAGTGTAAGGCATTGTGAGCCAAAAGGAACGTGAAAAACGGACGAGCGCGAGGACAGACCAACGCTGACATGAGCTATCTGGATGTTTTAGAACCGAGTGGAATATTCTAGATGAGCACCGTTAAAAGCTACGTTACGTGTCTGAACTTCAACCGTCACTGGTTCGACTTTTGAATTTGGACACATCATCGTAAAACATGTACGTCTTCAGTAACGGTTCTTTCTACATGATGTCCGGCTACGTAGTCTTTTGCATAATCCATTCCGCTACATGTAAATCAGTGGTTAAACGTTCCCGCGGTGCTGCTTATTCAAATACGAACCGCATCAGTTCACTGTCGACGGAGGATATTGGAGTCGATGCTCTACGTTGTATGTTTTAATTTTACATCATTATAGCAGCCTATTTCCATGTTTTCTTTTTTTGTTTCCATAACTTTGCGTGTATTAATGGCACAAGACGTCTACTGACTGAAGAGGTAACGTGAATCAGGCACTAAAAGAGCCATGCGTCGAGGTACATGCATTAAACGTCCGCAGCAGATTGGGTTTTGTTCAATAATTGGAGGTTTTGTGGCTATTTATACCTGCTGAAACAGACAGAGGAGGACATATACGAGGTATTACAACATCTACGCTAAGATACGACACCGTGCTGATGTGAAATTATGTAACTGGAGTCAAAGTGAAGCAGCAGATGTTTGTTCTCACAGTGACCTCATGGTCTCAGCCTGTGCGTAGTTTCGGTGGTTTCAAAAGTTTTATCCAGAGCTGACCTATGTGATCTTCCTCTGCTGTTATGACCGCTGTTATTTTTTAACCCTTTCATGCATGAATTATGAAAAAAAAAAGTGTCTAGATTTTTTTTTTTTACTCAAAATTAGGCTAAAGTTGAAATGCTTTTTGATTGCTTTGTTTTTAAATATGTTTTATGAAGAAGATATTTAACCTCCAGAGACCCAAGAATATGCAAGTTTTGGCTTTTTTTAGTTAAATAATTGCTTATATTGGAAAGCTCATATGCAACAGTTTTTTCAGATGCATTTCTTGTAGTGTTGTTTTTAACCCTCTTTGTTTTTTGTTTTTATTGGTTTTAAATCCAGTGGTTTTATATTTGCACTTTTTTACTCTATTTTTTTTTACCTTTACCAAATGAGTACATTTATCTTATTATGAATTTATGTATTTGATCGATTGATGTGTATTTGTGTGTTGCTCCCACTGTTGCACAATTGCCCCATTGGGCACAAATAAAGGGACTGATTGATTCTTTTTTTTTTTTTTTCTTTTCTTTTTACAATTTTTATGGAATGTCCTTTGCAATGGACAATTTGTTGTTTTCTTTTTGTATAAAACTGAAACTCTTGTCCACAAACCTGGACAGAAAATTATATCTGGGTCTTAGGAGGTTAACTTTATGACCAGTCCAAATTCTAAAACTGAGATGATCCTTTTCCCATTGTATTTCTTAGGGTCTATAGACACTGCCCCTATGTGGTTTGGAGAATATTGCCATTATAACCCTTTGGAAAGTGAGCTTATACTGTGTCCACAAATGTGGGCGTCATGCATGAAAGGGTTAACTTACACCATACATTATGTTACGTCACTACTTCACTATGAGCAGCTGCAGTTTGATTAACAATATTTGCACAAAAACTGTCTCAGATTTCATATTCGAACAGTATTACCAGGTGTTTTTTGATCCTTAAGACAGCTTGTTTTATTATATCATTGTCTAATAGGTACTTTTAAAAACTAAATTAGACAAGAACATAACCTGATAACCCTTGTAATAAATTGGTGTTTTAACACAAGATACCAGGTCTATATATCTGTTAACATGCACCTTAATGTCATTTAAACATGAAATGTGTAAAATGTTATCTGTGCAAATGTCGGTTCATACAGTGTCTTTGTTACAGGCTGCTTTACGCTACATGCAACATTACAAAAGGTGCCGCGAGAGCTAAATGTCACAGGATGGAAATGTCACAAGGATATACCCGAGTCTCCCTACATTTTCAACAATAAGATTTTTGGAGCATCTTTCTGAAAACTAGCATATTAGTTAAGATGAAAACTGTCCTAAAATGAGTCGAACTCCTTTCTGTTCAAATACAGTGGTCACATTCCCTCCATCTGTTCCATAAAATCAATTAAACTGAACAAAAACCCTTGAAGGCGTCACGTTTCTGCTCAGCTTTCAACAGATTGATTCACTGCAGCAGCCAACAGGCCCATAATGCTCTGCTGTGGGATTCTAAGCTCATTAAATGTAACTTTAATAGCGTCATTTTTCATTGGACTAGCGTCGCTTTTTATTCAAGGCACACCCTAGTTCCACTGTGGAGCGCTGCAGTGATTCAGCGCTCTGCAGATATTCAGTCGAACCACTAATTACAGGAAGAGGCAACGTCCCCCAGTGTGAGCGGACAGATGACACGAAAATACAACCACAAAAACGCTACCAGATACAGTTGATTTCACTCATCAGGCACTTTAAAAACTCACAGAATCAGAAGCACCACTTGCGGGATGAGAAAGATGGCATGGTCCTGATTCTTAACGGGCTTTGAGAGGTCTGGAAAGTTCCCTACTGTTGGGGTTTTTTTTTGTCCGGTTCTGCAGGAGGGGAAGGATCTGTCCCGACACAGTCTGTGACCGGCTGAAAAATCAACGATAGGGCACTTATGGGAGAAAAGAGGTCAGGTCAAGATGAGGGATGAATTGGAATCAGTTGACCGGAGCGTCCCGGACCTGCACGCTGCCGTCCTCCATCCCGAAATAGGCCCGCTCCGCCATCCCGACGAAGAGCCCCGTCTCCACCACACCTGAGGACGACAACGACGCTCACATCCAAACAGCTTCACACTTTCATTGGCTTTTATTTACTCTTTCAGTTGAGTTCAAACATTTCTCTTGTTTTGGGAAGTTTAACTATGTTGGAGTCAGGAGTGGGTGGTCCTTTCACTGAGGGAGAACCCAACTAATTCAAAGTCCACATATGACTTTCTATCACTCCTGAATAGTAACTATAATAATATCACTAACCATTTCCACGTTATAAGTCATCAAAATATGGCCCATTACAAGTAACGGTACATTTTTAATAATTCAAAAAGTTGTAAAAACAATCTAAATTTCTCAAAATTGTGAACAAACTTTGAAGAACTGTCCCAAGGAAGCTAAAAATTTATTGAAATTAATGTGATCAGTGGTTTCGGAGAACATTGTTAAAATCTAGACATTAAGACCTTGAGTTTGATCCTTCAAGGTCACTCGGTGTCAAAGGTGATGGATGCAATTGAAGTTCCATGTATGACTCCCTATCTGTGCTCAATAGTAACTATATTAACTATTATCATGGTAAAAGCCATCAAAATATGGACCACTGTAAATGTAGTTTTATCAGAGAAGATGTTTGAAGAAATTATTGGTGACGACAAAGACGCCAGATACAGCGCCTTCACATTAGCTCATGGCCAATCGGCTGGTGAGCAAACAAAAAGGGGCGGAGCTACCAGAGAGCTAACGCTAAACCACAATGGGCAGGTAAAAAGCTTGAATTTTCTTCATGTTGGTTTGTGTTGGAGTGTTTCAATAATGAGTGTCTTTTTTATTTTCATCCACCTCAGGGTCACTCATGTTCATATCAGAGTCTTTTATACTGCCGCCTACTTCAGAAACGCTCATCTACATGAAAGGATTAAAACAAATTACCTGGGATCATCTTGATGGCAGTGTTAACCTCCTTCCAGTTCTGAGCGTGCTCAAACTTCCAGTCCAGAATGAAGTTGCTGTTGTCGGTGACCACAGGACCCTGACAACGACAACGAAAACGACACGACATCAGACACAAGCTCTGACCAGAAAACAGTAAAAACAGAGACTGACCACCATGGATGCGAACCCACAACTCTGCCTAAAGCGTCCTCTCAATGACTGCATTGATTTGGAAGTTTTTCTGATAGTTGATCAAACCCATGTTTCTACGCTGCAAGAAACTCATAATAATTAAAACAAATTAAGTAGTTAAAATACTAGAAATGATGATGAAAGCCTTTTATTTCCACATGGAGAAATCACTTAAGAAAAACCAATAAAAATACTGATTAATATTATTGATCCACAACTGCTTAATACAGCCAGAAAGAGAAGGAAAGGAAAGAAGAGAAGCAAAGGAAAAGAAAGAGAAGGGAAGAAAAAAGGAAAGAGAAGAAAAGGACAGAGAAAGAAAGGAAAGAGAAGAGAATGAAAAAAGGGGAAAAAAAGGGAAAAAGGAAAGAAGAGGAGGGAAGTAAAGATAAAAAGGAAAGGAAAAGGAAGAGAAGAAAAGGAAAAAAAGGAAAGAAAAAGAAGGGGAAGAGAAAGAAAAAAGAAAGGGAAAAAGAGGAAAACAATGAGAAGTGAAAAAAAAGGACAGAAAAGAAAAGGGTAGAAAAAAGAAGAAAGGGGAAAGAAGGAAAGAGAAGAAAAGGAAAGTACAAAAAAAAAAAAAAGAGTAAGATGTCCTCAACTCAATGGCCTGTATGAAACAAATGAAGGTACACTATCACTGTAATGGACAGTTTTCTTCTTCTTCAAATGCTGAAAAACGGTTAAATTGTCTGAAAATGTTGAAATGAAAACACTTTTTTTCTCTTGTTTCACTGCACTACGATAAAGTAATTAACACTAAAACTAAGACCTGAAGCGCTACTACACGTTCAAATGAGGTGGTTGTGAAATGAGTTTCAACGCTCTGCATCTGTTCAGAGGAAACTGTATGTTGGGAAAGGTCAGCGTGTTCAATACCCATCAGGAGGACATGGGGATGTTACCGAGAGGCCAATGTTGCTTAAAATGTCTTGTCAGTCTCCTCCATAAACAAACCGGGACTTGTCTAATCATTAGGACAAACTGCCTCCAGACTCGACAGTCAAACGGATCCAAACTCAAAGAGACAGAGCGCCCAGCAGTGAAGCCTCTGACTCCGAGTCTGTTAATAATGTTGCACTTTCCTCAGTTTCACAGTTATTTCAAGCCTTTGCGCGGTCTCACACGCACACAGACTGTCATCACATTTGGACGGACACAGCAGTGACTTCAGCCCATGACATGAGACGCCTGCAGAGAGTGTTCACTTCAAGTCCGCTCAAACACCCCGAGGCCGACGACTCTGGGCCCTGTGCACTAACACCACTCTGCAGCCGTTTGATACATGACACATGAAAATAGAACGTCAAGTCACGAACAGCACAAGCACACGACAACAATGAACACTAGTGGATAAACAGGCTGAAGCCCGCTGTATCGACAAGGCACTGGTCATGTGTAGTTACAGAATGGAGGGGGTTATTCACAGTTTAATACCCTCATCTGTGCACAAGGAACTCAAATCTACAGTATTTAATAGGACACATCCAAAATGCAGACCTTCTTTACCTTATATGGTGATATACAGGGTGTAGCGCATACTGTTTATGCACTGGACTGTAAATAGAAAATCTTTTCTCTATATATTAGAGGTGTGAAAAAATATTGATACAGCAAAATATCGCGATACTTTGACCTCCAATATAATATCAATATTTCAACCCTAAATATTGATTTTTTGAAAAAACACATTTCTTTGCAACATTAGTTTAATTCACAGTAGTGTAAGTAACAAACTTGATGCATTTTATGTTTAATGCACTTTAAGAGATGCACTTTATGTTACGTATATGCATTGTATGTAATAGTGCATTTGACTAATTATTTCAAAAACACTCAAATGGAAAAGTTGTTTTCAATCAAATAGTTTTGACTTAATTTGTCCTTTCAATTTTGTGAATATTGTTTGATTTACACTTCCATCATCTCTATTTTTTCTTAGTTAACTGTGTAGAGTATTGATATATATCACAATATCATGTGATACTATCGTATTGTGGTCCAAGTATCGTGATGTTTATCATATCGTGAGGTTCTTGCCAATACTCACCCCTACTATATATATTTGTACATAGTCTTGAGACACTAATTCTTTTGGGTTTCTTACATTGCAAATCTTCCGAGTGTTTTTATATTATAAATATTTCCTCTCGTTATCTGTAACTAGCCGAGAATTACCTCAAACGAAATTTTGTTATGTGTACATAATGACAACAAACAATCTTGAGGGAATGCACCAATATGACTTTTTCAGTTCTGATGCCGATACTGATGCTGGGGCCTTGCGTTTTGGTCGATACCCAATAGCGATCCGATATTATTGTTGATTTAAGACGCTACAAGCCTTACCTCATGTGGTTAACAGTGTTCCTACACATTTGAAATGCCAAAATTCCATACTTTTCCTGATGTTTTGGTAAAACAAAATTCAAAGAACTTGCAACATTTGAATAAATATATGTGTATCTTGTAAATAAATGATGAAATTAATCGTTTGTTTTCATTATTCTGAATATGTATGATATTATGTCACCAAGTAATTTCCAGTAAAGTATATCTAGGTGATGTAGAAATAAATACAAATAAATCAAGACCAAACCCAGATAAATTCAGTGTATGGCTTTTGTACTTTAAGTTGTGACTTCACACTAAGTCTGCATTTATGATTTTATCCATTCAGATCTTTATCCAGTCTTTATATTTGGATTTATGATCCAGTTGTCAGATTATTTACATCTACTCATGATGAGTTCTGCCAACCATCATACAAGGCATGTTGAATAGTTCACTCATGAAATGTGTGTGGACATCACCTGTCCGTCAAAGCAGCAGTGACACATGACGACAACTGGGCGGGGCTTAAAATGGGTTGGAGGAAGATAAGAGCAGAGGGCGGGGCATACAATTTCTCAATTTGCCCAAATATTTTTTGGGATGTGTAGTCTACTGTATGTGCTCTCACACAAGCATTTTAGTCATGCTGGCAAGAACCTTCAAAAAACAGATCAATCCATTTCTTTTCTTTTTTTTTTAAGATATTCATAATTTTATGTTTTAGAAAATAAAACAGTGTTGACAGTAAACATGAATATTTTCACATTCATTTGTTTCGATTTTCCATACTTTTCCAGACCTGGAAATTCGTAAAATTCAATTCAATTCCATACTTTTTCATACTTGCATAGGAACCCTGGGTAAAACTACTAAACCTCTATTGTGATTAAATTAAATTTATAGAAAAGCAGGCAATTCATGTTGGTTTAGGTTTATGTTAAAATGATGCATCATTTATTTATTTTTAGATATTTCATTTAATTTGTTCAGAGTAAAAGTGTCATATCAAAGCTGATAATTATTAAAGAAGTGATATTTTTATTTTTCTATTTTATTTGTTAGTTTTCTAAATGGAATTATGCATTTTAAGACATGTCCCTGTGGTCTCCATAAACTGTAAATGCTATGTTTGGGTCTGAATTCTTCATTAATTCAACTCCACAGGTCCATCTTCAACCCTATTTCTTACTAAAGACATGAGACTGGTTGAGCGCTGGCCCTTTAAGTGAGCCACTTCATTCCCCGCCCTCTCCAGGTTGTTGCCTGTGCTGCTCTGGCTTTTGTTAATATAACCAACAGCTAAACATTTTAGCTAATCGGCTCAAAGTTTAGACCTATTTTCACTATGGACTAAAACCACTGATGATGACCAACAATTATGTCGTACTCTGAGAAATGTTCATTCGAAGTCTTGATCTTACATGTGCAATTATTGTGACGCACCTAGTAACAGATGTAAGGAATTAAGATGAAATTAAAACGGGTTGTAGAAATCCACTGGATTTTTGGCTAAATTCATATAAAAATATCTCTGCAGCCCCTGAAGGGTTAACACTTACACTTTCAGAACTATTAGGGTCCAAATACACATGTATGCATGGACATTTGTTGGCTTTGTGAACATTTCAGATGTTACTTGAATATACTGCTGTTGGTACTAGTTCGTATTCAGGGCTTCACTGTGTCCTGGGATGCATGACTGTTCAGACAACTCCAGAATATAGATAAACACTCCCCAGACCAACTCCAACTGCAGTCCAAACATGTTCAGACCTGGTTTTCCTGAAGTCTGTATGTGATCAGATGTTGATGTGAAGTCTGAAAACTACCTTGAATGATCTGCTGCACAACTTACCGCTTTACTGACCGCCATTCGCAAGTTGGCCTCACCACCGAAACGTTTGGCTATCGTCCTGGAGACAGGGATGTAGGCCATCGGGATGACCTCGATGGGAACCCCCTTCTTCCACTGCTGACCCAGAGCTTTGGAGTCTTTCCTGAAATAGAAGAAAACCCCACATTATTAGGCATATTCCAATACCAGTGGAAATCTACATGTTCTTTCAGAAGACATTTTGGTATATATTTCATTGGATATTCAGTGTAGGGATGCACTGATCTGACTTTTTCAGTTCTGATACTGACATCGAGGCCTTGAGTATCGGTCAGATATCTGATACTGATCCAATATTGTTGATTTAGAGCAGAGGTGAAAAACAGGTTAAAAAATAAATATTTTCAACATTAGCATGGGTAAAATTAAATTAGATGCAGGCCAATAGAGGGCAAGGAAGTGGAACAAAATAAAAAGTAACAATTTTGTCAATAACATAAATCGCTAAAGAATGTAACGTTAGCTAGCTAGGTGTGAATTGGGGCTGCTCCGTCGACAAACCTAACAGTGAAATACACAGATTACAGCGTTCAGATGCTGCTCAGTGCTCATGAGCGTGTCCGGTACTCTGGAGGCGTGGCTTCAGGGTCAAGTCTGAAGAAAGGGGTTTGGACTTTTGAATAGTGTATTTTCAAAATGTAGTTTGCTCGAACCATTCATCCAGGATGTCCTACCATACCTTTAAGAAAGGTTAAATGTAGAGAAATATTTGGTTGGACATCACCACACAATTAGTCCCAGTCCTTTAAGGGTTAATTACGACCCATTTGGACGCTCAGAGGCTCCGTGGTGACCATGGAAACACTCATGTGATACAGCACAAAAAAAATAAAAATTAAAAAAAACATGTTCATGTCACATCTGGCTGAACACAAGTGTAAATACGAGGCGGCCTCTGGTTAAGACTCCTTCACACACTCCCAATCACTGCACCGTATTTCAACACAAACCTGAAATCGGCGATGACGATGAAATGTTTGGCACAGCCGGCAACAATCTTCTCCTGAGTCAGACATCCTCTATAAGACAGAGACACAGAAGGTCAGAGGTCAAAGGACCCTCCCCCATCCTGAAACTGGGCGACCTGAACCAAACTCACCCTCCGCCTTTGATCAGCGTGAGATCGGCGTCCACTTCGTCGGCTCCATCGATCGCCACGTCCAGCTGTGAGATGACAAACACACCATGTGATACCGGCATAAACGGCGTTGGCAAACGGTGGCGGGCAGCTCCGCTCATGTTCCGCCTACAGACCCCGATCTCTCAACGCTCCGATTCGAGCTGACAGGGTTTGAAAGCCGACATATTGCGGGCCAATCTCAATTCCGCGGCTTTCAGGTCCATTTGTAACGAGCTCGTCATACCTCGGGGTGCCTGTCCAGATCCGACAGAGTGAGGCCGTGCTGCAGGATCAGCTGACGAGCCTGTGGAGAAACAACACAGAGACGGGAAATATGGAGGCGGACCAAACAAAAGCAACGAGAGGTGAGGCCGAGAACCACAGAGACGCTGCAAAATCAATTCCTTTAATGACTTTTAAGACATTTTCTACAGCAACGGCTCGTATCAAATGCAGGGATAATTACATCCTTTTGTAAACATCTTCTTCTTTAGTCAAAAAGGAAACAAAGTGGTGTGAGGTAATGGATTGCATTAAAAGCCACGATGTTGTAAGAGGCATCTCTGTTGTGTAAAAAGTCCAACTGACGAGTCGAGAAAACTTGAACTAACCTGGAAGGAGGTGGGAACACACACGATGTTCAGTTTCTCCTGACGAACTCTGTCCGCTGCAACAAGACACATCCAGGAAGAAAAGAGACGAGTTATGAACGCACTTACAGTTGCACTGAAAACTCTACTTTTTTATTAATCTGTTCTGAGCAATGCAACAGTACATACAAAGAAGTAGAATTACAATGCAAACATTATAGATTAACATTTATATTATTTTATCCCCATGCCCAAACCAACCCTAAAGCCCTCCAAGAGGAAAAAAACATTCTAATTATAATGAAGTATCTGTGCAGTAAAAAAAAATCAAGTAAATAGACAGTAATAAATCTGTGATATTAAAACAATAATGACTGAGCTGACAGAAAATAGAAAAGAGAATAAATAAAAAGCAGAAATACAGTCAAAAGTTTGTGAATGACACAAAAGGATTATTTGCTTGAATGTGATTTATTTGCCAATAAAAGTAACTGAAACCTATATAATTATTTTAATTATTCACCACTATACCTTAGAAACACATACACACATATATATATATTTAATTAAAAATTTTCGGAAAACAAAACTTGTGTTGTTCCCAAAACTTTTGGCCGTGGTTGTACATTGAACAAAAATATAAACGCAACACTTTTTGTTGCTCTCATTTTTTAATTTTTTGGGGAATGGGGTTGTATTTGAATCAGAATCGATTCTGATTGAATCAAAATCAGACCAACTGAGGAACATGAACTAACAATAAGTTTGAAAAGCTCTGGAAATCATTCTGGGATGTGAATAACTGAACATGACCTTTTACTTTCCTTTTATTTTTTTTTAATTTATGTTTATTTATTTTTTTATATATCTTATCTTGATTTTTTAACAACTGACTTTGTACCATTAAGTTACCATTTTAAATACTGACTAATCTATTTTTTTTTGTCTACGGTGGGTGTTGGTTTGTTTTATGCGACTCAGTTCACTTTAAAACAGCACAATTTATGTTTAAAATAAAAGATTAAATCAGTGGCCTGTTCATATTCAGAGTTTGTTTGAAATATGGGAAAGTTTTTATAATTTCAGAGGAAGTCATGTGTTTAAAAATCTTATACTAGAACAAATATGGAGACATTTTGTCTTTGTGTTGTTGCAGTAAATGTTTGGAGCAAGTTAAATCCTGAGACTGTACAACATTGCTTATATTTAAACAAACAGTATGAAAATATATGAAGAACGTGAATGTTTTCACCCACTACTAAAACTACTGAACTGTTCTGTTTTTTTGTGTAATTCTTACCAAAAATTCCATTGTCTGGTGATATGAATAAGGGGGTAGGCAGAATAAACTACAGCTTCTGCCTATTCCTTTACAGACTCGTTCGTTAAAAAAAATATATAAATTTTGAACACTGTGTTATGTAAAATGTATAGTTTGTTTTAAAGATGTCTGAATAAACAAACAGTACATGTTGAAAAACTCAATAAAAACAATTGTGCTTCTGTCTATTATCTAACAAACCTGTTCAAGGCCAAACACAAGGACTCTGTTTTGTTTCATTTAACTACACAGAGACTGGAACATCATCACACATGTCACATTCACACTCAGAGCTGAAGCCCCGCCTACCTAATCTGTCCACGGCGTAGACGATGGTCGACCCGCTGCCCACTCCCACCACCTGGTTATTCTGCAACACAACAACATTTTTCAAACCGATGTGACTTTAAAGGTACAGAGGAGATGCCCTGAGCCACATGGGCTCGTGTTATGGGCAGCAGACACTGTGTTAGTGTTAGAACTGGTTTCATTTTATTTGACAAAGGTTAAAGGTCATGTTGATGATGGCTCAGGTTGTCATATAAACAGATTCATTGTGTTTTGATTCCGTCCACTGGCTCCAGTTTGGACATTATCATCATGGAGGTTCCATTATATTAACTTTGAGTATGCCTTAATATCAAAGCCCTACATAAATCTAATCCATTATTATTATTTACTGTTTATATTCTCCCCCGAGTCTGACAAAAGTCAAACAGGCTCCAGCGCTCGATTCTTTTTCTTTGTGATAACCAGGTCTGTGGGAGCTGAGGCTGATACCGGGTCCCCTCCGCTGTTATCTGGACTCTGGAACACAGCTTTGTGATTTGGTTTGAACACGGGGTGAATCTCTGCTAGATATCCAAAACGTGTGGTTTTACACGACTGCAGGGTTGCTTTCAAAGTCAGATTTCAGTCCAACAGATCCATCTGTGGATACGTGACTTTTCTGATTGTATGTTTGTTTTTCTTAGTGTTTCGTGGTTTGCTTTCCTGTTGGGTTTGTGGGTAATATCTACATTTCCTTTTACTTCACACTGGCGCATTTTGTTCCACTCGACAGGAGAAGAATAGTCTTATTTATGAAACAAAAACGGTGCAATTCCTTTAGAATTCCTTTGTATTTTTTACTATCTATTCTTCCTGGATTTTCTTTATGTCTCTGAAACTGACACAAGAGGAATTTAGGTCAAAACAGGCTATTATCAGTCAGTGTTTACGGAGTGAGGAAATACTAGTCTAGGTCAATGTGATTGTATCAGTGTCAACAATGACTTAAACTGATCCTCGTTTTAATCAATAAACGCATTTAGCTGAGCTGGGTTTATTTTAGTCAACTTCATTTTCTATTATATACACATCGTCAGGATGGGTGCAGTAATCTAATCTAATTTGCTACATTTTCAATTCAGAGTTGTTCACCGTCTGTCTATTCTAACCCAAGACAAACTTCTCCTTGAGCAAAATAAAGCATGTATGATTGACTGACCACTCATTAGTAGTACATGAAATGTGCCTTTATTATCTGTTATAATACTAATGCTGAAATTTCAAGTACATTCATATAATAGTTTTATTGTCAATCGTCTTGTTTAAGCTTTGGTCACATTTCAAGGACATATCTACTTTATATTATTCAAAATGAGTTTATTTGAGTAGCTAAGTAATTATTTTTCATGTATTAATTAACCCTTTCATGCAAAGTAGTCCCTACAGTGGACAGCTACTCAAAGCTGTTCTTATATATTCATACACTGCGATTCATACCATTATTGTAACTTTGCTGTTCTTGATAAACCTGATCTGCAGGAACATGTTTAAATGTAAATCAAGTGCATGTTATTGTTATTAGATCGCTTTTTTTAAAACAAAGATGTTTTTTTTGCATATTATCTCCATTAAGTGAGTAATAACTAGTATTAGAGTATGTTAAAATGTGAAAAATATCAGATTCGCACAATTAAAAATGTTTATATTTCATAGTTTTTACACAGTATATTCGTAAATACATGTTTCTTTGCTTCAAAAATTAAACACATGGAGTGGACATTTTTTGCAATGCTATGAAAAATAAGTTAATAAAAAAAAAATCGAATTGCATTGTTTTTTTCATGCCTAAGGAGGAATACAAAAACCTTGATTAATGCATGAAAGGTTTAAACACCAATTTTATTTTTCTCATCAATGAAAGACAAACAACAAAAACACACACAAAAAAATGTACTTTAAAAAAATAAGTTTTTATATATTACAGGTAAATAATGTTTAAACATAAATGTTTCTTTACACTTTTGATGTGGAAACAAATTTTGCATCTGTTTTTACTCTTCTATAAAGTTGAGGATACTTGGATAAAACAGAAACAGCCCTGATGCACTTAATTTTAATTCTTGTGTCTGGTTTACTTTAACATGGTCCCAACTTATCTGCTATTTATTTGTCCCTTGTATAGTACTGTGTTTTTATGTTTTTTATCTGCTTATAACAGTTTTTTATTGACATTTTTAACAATATTTTAATTATATCTTAGTGATATCTAATGATTTTGTTTTATTTAGTCTTGCATCCATGTTCAGTATTTATTTGAGAACCTGTCCATGTATTTTGTCTGTGCTGTTCTTAAATTGTCTTTCATATGTGTCCTGTGTTTTTTAATATTTTAACGCTTCAAAAAAGTTTATTTCAGGGTAAGTTTGAGAACCACTATGTTGGCTTATCTCCGTCAGTAAATATTATCTCTGTCAGTAAATACTAAAATTAAAAAAATTTAAAAATGTACTGAAATATAAAACACAATAAACATATTCACATTATAGTTTTATTTTTAATCACCTTGTTTAAGGTTTGGTAACATTTTGAGAACATTTATATTTTGCAAAATGAGTTAATTTCAGTATTTAAGTCATTATTTTTTCATTTATTAATTAGCAACTAATTTATTTTCTCTCATCACTGACAGAGGGCACTTTTCAGTTTATATTTTGGACACAAAATGTACTTTAAAAATTAGTTTTTATATATTACAAATAAATATGTTTAAATTTAAATGTTGACACAGTTTTTAAAATATAAATACCT
>JAPTGZ010000016.1:34131230-34141816 GCA_029814645.1 Fowleria isostigma | reverse complement strand
ATATATGGGCCCCCAAAAATGGTAAAAAAAAAAAAAAAAAAAAGCTTGTTGCATCTGTATTTTGAATGCTTATAGCAACAATCTGTCAAGATCTACCAGAAAATAAATTAGATCAGTGAAAAGACCAAGGTCTAATCAGTATATGTACCAAATATGAAGTTGGTGATGTAAAGAAAACTATTTTATCCAAGCTGCTGATTATAGAAGGTTTTATAACATGTGAAAATGCCCTTCACAAGGTTACATCACATGCTACATCATTATTAATTCAAATTCTATTGACACATAATTTATTAAAATTTAAAAAATATATAAACAACAGGAACATTCTCTAAAATGTGGTGATTTGTGATTTGACATATAATTACTTACAATTGATTTTCAGGTTTGATATCAGAATCAGAAATCAGAAATACTTTATTAATCCCAGGGGGAAATTTTGTGTTACCATTGCTCCTCACACAAGTGCAGCAGCAGGCAATAAATAAGGATTAGAAAATACAGCAATAAGTAAGCAATAAATGAGCAGTAAGTACTAACATAAGTAGTAAGTACCAAAAAAAATAAGCAATAATAATAAATACAAAAATTGTCAATAAAAGAAGCATAAGAGAGCAGTAAGCAAAAGTATTGGTTCTAAAATATCTGCTTGTAATGTGTTTTTTTTTTGTGTGATTAATGAGCATATTAAAAAATAAAAAATATTGTATAGCAGAAAATATAGGATAGGATTTCCCTTTAAGAGCACAGATCATTGTCTGTTTTAATCAATAAAACACAAAGACCAGACCAAACAGGAAACAGACAAAGACCCAGAAATACAGAAGAGCCATCACCATCTTTAAAAAAGTTTTGCATATAATAATATTTCTTTATTGTTTATATCTTTGCAAACATTCAGTTAAAGCTTACATCAGAGTCAGAATACAAATAGGAGCAGTAATTAAATAAAACTCCAGACATCATTAAGAGCTATATACACAGCAGGTTCAATATTAGCACTTTGTACAGTGATATTGAAGAGAACATACAGTTTGTAGATTTTTAGTCATAGCAAAGTAGGTTCTAAGCAAAATATTAATAAAAAATATAGTTGCGGCGTTACACTTCTTGTACACTTTGCCTTGTTTTGCTATTGTTTCTTTACATATTAGCGAACAGCAACAAGAATTTCTTGGTGATACATGTATGTAGTTTATCTATGCACATATACTACTTCATAGTACTTCCGGTGTTTTTTACTGTGATCTTTACAGGGAAATTATTGTAAACATACTTTGGAATGTCAGTAACATTGATTGATTTTTGCAACAGTCTTGTTCAGATTTTTTGCGTGATTTTTTTCCTTTTTTTTTTTTTCAATAAAATGCAGCAGTGATTATTATCTGATAAAGTACAAGAATATCAGATTGATGCTGTGTAGTAACAACGGTAGAACAACAAAGACCTCGATAAATTCCAAAAGCAAAATACATGGCTTACTTAAGTTCTGCACCATAAGCAAGGATATGTGTTAAAGCCCTGTTGTGGTTTGATATAAGGGCACACACAGCTTATTAACACTTAGTACATTTTCAGTGTGGATTACATGAATCCATTTCTTTACAGGTCGGCAAAATTCATCACTGGAAGCTGACAAAATCTTCCTTGTGTAAAAAGTGTGTACTTTTTTTTTTTTTTTTTCCTGTGGAGCTAGTATCATCTCAGAACTTCACAAAGCATTTCTAATAAAACCATGTTGAGAAACAGACAAGTACAAAATACTAACCTCCAATGGCATAGTTTTACCTTTTGTTTTTCCTCTGCTCTATATAAATTAACCCATAAAAACCCAAATATACACCAATGACTTAAACCATCTACTAATATAAACTGTTTAATACCTGTTGAGCCACTAATCCTATCAATACATGGAAATAATTGGTGTTAAATGCCGTTTGTCATCTTTTCATGGTCATCAGATATGACATATTTGGACGTTCAGAGGCTCCGTAGTTACCGTGGAAACACTGTCATCTTCAACATTAATTCACCAGTAAGACTGATAGAACTGGATCAATTGCAGTGGATGGAGACACTTGGTTTATGCTCAGTTAAGGATAGATTTTAATGACAAGTCACTATTTCTCAAGTTTTCTTTATTTTTGGTATGATAAATGTAATGTAACCTCAGCATGATGATTAAAGTACATGATGAGTAAAATAAATATAGGAAAATACCTGATTTTCACTGGAAAAAAATGCAAAATAGAGAGGATATTATTATGATAAATGGTGATAAATCACTTAAGAAAGGTTAAATAGACATAAAAATGAATTTGGAAACTACCACAAATGGAGCACTGGGGTCTTTATGGGTTAATTTAGCTTGTTGTGACAATTTTTACACAAATGTCCTGAATAAATCGCCCTTCACAATCACCCCTGGTAAGTTTATTTTCAAGTCAAATGATCCCACATTACATTTTGAGATATTTTAGCTCAATGTGAATTTCATACATGCAGCTTATTTTGGTTGAAGGAAAAAGTAGAAATGATAAACCTCAGCAGTTACAAAAGAAGTTCTGTAGAATTTTACATATCATAGGAATTATAGATATTTTTTGGTATTTTCTGTTATGTATATTGTGTATTTGTTGAATTGGTGCATCCATTCAATCAAATCAAACTATTTGTTGGGGCATTAAACATGCTTTGTTTTTTTTGTTAGTTCCGACAGAATATTAGCTCCGTAGTTTTGTTCCTAGTCTTTCTGGAAAGTTGTAACAATGAACAATAAAGATTTTCAATTCTAGATGAACATTTGTATAGTTTTACTTCTCAGCTCCATCGAAAAACTTCATTTTGTCAATGTGAACAGAGTCTTTTAATCGCTGAATGGAAGTAGCCGTCGCATCTGAGATGGGCTCAGCAGTGTTCAATACGCGTGTAATTTGTTTCGTAATAACAACTGTCTCTTTGCTTTCACTTGATGTTTGTTTGACTAAGTGCTTCTGTGTGACCATCGTCTTGCTGCTTTGTGAGCCCGTCACCGTCCACGATGCACCTTCATGAGATTTCAGTGGAATTCCTTCAGCTGCCTGAATCTGGAGTGCGGTTAATATAGTGGCATGCTGTGCTTCTGGTGTTGCTTGTATGTTTGATGTGATCATATGAATCTTTCCAGAATCCAGTTTTAGAGTGTCTTCGGATGACGATGAAACTCCTGATGACAGAATGGTGATTTTCTCAGGCAAGTTGGGTTCAACTGAGATGAGCTCTGTTCTTGTAGTGGAAGTAATGATGTTACTATGCATCTCTCCAAGCCCCATAGCAGCATCGGGATCAGAGTATTTGACAGTTACTTTGGTTGGTGAGGATGATGACAAGCCAATGTGTTCACTGGTCATTGCTGAGCTAATATCAGCAAAGGCTTCTGATGACTGAATTGAACAGGTAGGACTTATTTCCTCATCCCCTGTTTCACCTACTGGACTCTTTTCACTCTTGTTATCCTCTGTTTTAGATGTCTTAGCAGCTTCTGTCGGAGATGATAGTCCAAATTTAGGGAATTTAAACCAGCCTGTTCGCTCAGGGCTTTTTACAGTGTCTTGCATTGTCTCCTTTTCCTTTGCTTCCAGCTGCTTTTCTTTGAGACTTTCAAGTTCATGAACTTCCTTTTGCTTTTCAACACTTTCCTCTTCTGGTTTTGGAACATCAAATTCAACATCAATGGTCTTGAGAATCTCACCAAATGATGTCAGAGTTAACTTTGGTGATTTAGTCTCCTCTTTTGACTCACCTTCGTGATCGTCTTTGGTTTCAATGCCAGGGACGTGTTCTTCTTCAGATTTTGTTCTGGAGAAGCCAAGTTTGGGCATTTTGAATGATGGTAACTTAAATTTACTTGGGGAGCCTTGACCTGCACCAACAGCCTCATCCTTTGGTGTTTCAGAATCCGGTGTTGCTGCTTTGGATGTATCCGTTTTAATTTCCAGACTTGGACCCTTTATGTTGACAGTAGCATTTTTAGTTGTTTTGATATCGATAGTTGGGCCCTCAGCCTCCAGAGTGGGTGCCGAAATGCTCATTGCACCTTCATCTTTAGATATTTTAAGTTTCGTATTGTCAGTGTCAGTTTCTTTGATTGTATCGTTTTCTTCTACTGTGGCGCCAGCTGTTGCACCTCCAAATTTCGGCATTTTGAAGACTGGCATTTTAAATTTCAGTGGTGATCCTCCTACATCTTTTGCCTTGGCATCATTCTCAGGAGCTTTTGCGTCTATTGATGCCTCTTGGACTTCAACTTCAGGGAGTTTAACCTCTGCTTTAACTTGTGGCAGTGTGAGTTCTACATTTTTTTGAGATGCTTGGAAATCAATTTCAGGTCCTTTAACTTTTGGTAGCCCAATACCAAACTTTGGTAGTTTGATCTTGCTTCCTTGTCCATCATGTTCAGTTTCAAGCTCAGGGGATTTCATTTCAGATTGTGTTACTTTAACATCGATCTCTGGAAGAGAAATGTCGACAGCTGGAACATCACCGCTGATTGCTGGATCTTTAACACTTGGCTTTGAAAAAGAAAATCTTGGTAGAGAAAACTTTCTTTTGTCAGGTTCTGCTACAGATGGCCCTTCCACTGAAACAGCAACTGAAGGTGTTTTAACTTCAAGATCTGGAGGACAAACTTCTGCTTTGATCTCAGGTAATGCTACTTCACCTTCACTTTCCAGGTTGACACTAGCATCTGGGCCTTTAGCACCTTGTTTTGAAAATGAAAACCTTGGAAATGTCCAGCTTGGTTTTTTCATCTTAGCATCAACTTCTGTAGGAACATCTGGTAGAGAGACTTCACTATCTTTGACTCCAACATCAGGAAGTTTGGCTTCCACTTTAGCTTCTGGTACTGGGACATTGATATCTTTCTTTGACACACTTAAATCAATTTCTGGTCCTTTAACTTTTGGCATTGAGATACCAAAACCTGCCATTTTAATTTTTGATGGAGATCCTTCAACATTCACTGTTTGAGCATCAACTTCTGGAACTTGAGCCTTGGCTTCTGGTACTTTGACATTGCCATCTTTCTTAGTTACACTTATATCAATTTCAGGCCCCTTGACTTTCGGCATTGAAATGCCAAACTTTGGCATTTTAAACTTGCTTCCTGAAACTTCAGCTCCTTTCATTTCTACATCTACAGACGGATCTTCAGTGTTAATACTGGGTGCTTTAACTGAAGCTTCCCCCTTAGGTAGTTTCACCTTTGCCTCTTCAATTTTAACTTCCTTGTCTACATCTGGAGCTTCTACACTAACACCAAATTTAGGTAATTTCATTGTTGGCATTTTAAATTTTAAGGGTGATCCTTCAGCACTTCCCATTTCAACTTCAGCCTGTGGAATTTCAGCCTTGGCTTCTGGGACTTTGACAGTGCTGTCTTTTGTAGTTACACTTAAATCAACTTCAGGCCCCTTCACTTTTGGCAATGAAATGCCAAACTTTGGCATTTTAAACATACTTCCTGAAACTTCAGCCCCTTTCGTTTCTACATCTACAAGTGGACCTTCAGTGTCAATACTGGGTGCTTTAACTGAAACTTCCCCTTTAGGTAGTTTCACCTTTGCCTCTTCAATTTTTACTTCCTTGTCTATATCAGGAGCCTCTACACCAACTCCAATTTTGGGTAATTTTATTGTTGGCATTTTAAACTTTAATGGTGATCCTTCACTACTCCCTGTTTCAACTTCAGCCTCTGGAACTTTAGCCTTGGCCTCTATGACTTTGACATTGCTGTCTTTTGTAGTTACACTTAAATCAGTTTCAGGCCCCTTCATTTTTGGCATTGAAATGCCAAACCTTGGCATTTTGAACTTACTTCCTGAAGATTCAGCTCCTTTTGTCTCTACATCTAGAGACAGATCTTCAGAGTCAATACTGGGTGCTTTAATTAAAACTTTGCCTTTTGGTACTTTCACCTTTGCCTCTTCAATTTTAACTTCCTTGTCTATATCAGGAGCTTCTGCACTAACTCCAAATTTAGGTAATTTCATTGTTGGCATTTTAAACTTTAATGGTGATCCTTCAGCACTCCCAGTTTCAACTTCACCCTGTGGAATTTCAGCCTTGGCTTCTGGGACTTTGACATTGCTGTCTTTTGTAGTTACACTTAAATCAACTTCAGGCCCCTTAATCTTCGGCATTGAAATGCCAAACTTTGGCATTTTGAACTTACTTCCTGACACTTCCGGTCCTTTTGTTTCTACATCTACAGATAGACTTTTAGTTTCAATACTGGGTGCTTTAATTGTAGCTTCTACCTTAGGTACTTTCACTTCTGCCCCTTTAATTTTAGCATTTTTGTCAATATCAGGACCATCTACACTTACTTGGGGACCAGTAGCTCCAAGTTTGGGTAATTTGATTGTTGGCATTTTAAATTTCAATGGTGATCCCTCAGTGTTCTCAGTTTGAACCTCAGCCTCTGGAATTTCAACTTTGCCTTCTGGCATTGTGACATCAACATCTTTCTTAGTTGCACTTAAATCAATTTCTGGCCCTTTGACTTTTGGCAATGATATGCCAAACTTTGGCATTTTAAACTTACTTCCCTGGGCATCTAATTCCGCTTCAGGCAGTGTACTGTCAACATCGGGCTTTCTGACCTCCACATTTCCTTCTGGGAGAGAAATGTCAACATCTGGGAGATTGGCATCAGCTTCAGATTCTTTTGTGGCTTGTTTTGAGAATGAAATTTTAGGTAGTGAAAACCTTGGCTTTTTGAGTTTAATATCAATATCTGCAGTTGGCTGTCCTTCTATTGTAATCCCTGATGACTCTTTGACATCAATATCTGGAGACTGTATGTCGGTTTTGACTTCTGGTAATGCAACGTCAACTTTAAGATTGACATCCGTTTCAGGGCTCTTAATGCTGGGTTTTGAAAATGAAAATTTTGGCAGGGTCCAGCTAGTTTTTCTTAAATTTACATCAACTGAAGGGTCTTGGATGTCAGAATCAAGTTTGACTTCAGCTTTTACTTCGGGTAATTCTACATTTACATCTTTCTTCAACAAATTTAAATCTGTTTCATCCACTTTAATATTCTTATCCAAATCAGGTCCTTCCACATTGAGCTGTGGTGCAGTGACTCCAAATTTAGGAAGTTTGAATGTTGGCATTTTAAATTTTGATGGCGATCCTTCAGCATTGCTTGTCTGAACCTCAATTCCAGGTGCTTTAATTTCCACTTTAGCAGAAGTGTCTTTCAATTCAACATCAGGGAGTTGAACTTCAGCTGTGGCTGCTGGTAATGTGGTGTTTACATCAATGTCAGGTGCTTTTATTTGAGATGCAGTAAAACCAAGACTTGGCAGTTTAAACTTGCCTCTTTTTCCTTCAAGTTCAGTCCCAGAAGCTTTTATATCTACTGATGGAGTATCAGTTTGTATGGTGGGTGGTGTAATCTGAACAGAAAGAACCTCTTCAGGGACTTTAATATCAGCTCCATCCATTTTTATGTCTTTGCTACTGTCCGGTACATCTACAGTGACACTTGGAGCAGTCACACCAAACTTTGGTAGTTTGAATGTTGGCATCTTAAATTTTGATGGGGATTCTTCTCTATCCTTTGTTGCAACTTTGATCTGAGGAGCTGTGATTTCCACTTCAGGTCCTTTAAGTTCAACATCAGGGAGATTAACTTCAGCTTTAGCTTCTGGTAGTGCCACATCAACATCTTTCTTGGATAAACTTAGATCAATTTCAGGCCCTGAAATCTTTGGCATTGTGATTCCAAACTTTGGCACTTTGAACTTGCTTCCTTGTCCATCAACTTCACCATCACCCTCTGGCAATTTCATATCAATTTCACCACCTTTCACTTCCACCTTTCCTTCTGGATGTGAAACGTGCATATCTGGACCACTGATATCAACCTCTGGCCCTTTAATATTTGGCTTTGAAAAAGAAAATCTGGGCAGTGAAAACCTTGGCTTCTTAAATTTTGCATCCATCTCAACACCTTCTGGATGTTCTATTACTACACCACCTGAAGGCTCCTTTACTTCAATCACGGGTTCAAGAACCTCTGCTTTAACTTCTGGCATATCAACATCTTTCTGCGGTACTGATATGTGCATGTCAGCCCCATCAATTTTAATATCTGTTTCTGTTTCAGGTACTTCTACACTCACATTCGCAGCTGTAGACCCAAATTTAGGTAATTTGAATGTAGGCATCTTGAATTTTGATGGTGATCCCTTCACACTGCCTACTTGAGCTTCAATCTCAGGAGCTTTCACTTCAACTTTTGTAGAATGGTCCTTTAGTTCCACCTCAGGGACATTGACATCCAACTTGGCCTCTGGTAGTGTAATATCAGCATCTTTTTTTGATAAGCTTAGGTCAATTTCAGGTCCTTTGACTTTTGGCATTGAGAATCCAAACTTTGGCAATTTAAATTTGCTTCCCTGTCCTTCAAGTTCAACATCAGCCTCCAAGGGTTTTATTTCAACATCAGGTTTTTTTATGTCCAGCTTTGTTTCTGGTACCACAACTTCTGCTTTTCCAAGACTGAGGTCAACTTTTGGAACTTCTGGAAGTTTGACTTCTGCTTTTGCCTCCGGTAATGTGATATCTGCATCTTTCTTTGATAGGTTAATTTCAGGCCCTTTAACTTTAGGCATAGAGAAACCAAAACTTGGCAATTTAAATTTTGAAGGTGACCCATCTGTAACTTTACCTGAAACTTCAATGTGAGGAGCTTTAATTTCTGCCTTAGGTTCCTTTAGTTCAACATCAGGGAGATTAACATCTGCTTTGGCTTGTGGTAGTGTGACATCTCCATCTTTCTTTGAGAAGCCAAGATGAAATTCTGGTCCTTTTACTTTTGGCATTGACACATCAAACTTGGGCATTTTGAACTTGCTGCCTTGGTCTTCAGCTTCAATGTCCACTTGTAAAGGTTTAACTTCCAGTTCAGGTTTCTCAACTTTGATTTTTGCTTCTGGGAGTGAAATATCTGCTTTTCCAAGATTGACATCAACTTCAGGGGTCTCTGGTAATTTTACATCTTTCTCTTTCCTTGTTAGACTTAAATCTATTTCAGGTCCTCTTACTTTTGGCATTGAGAATCCAAACTTTGGCAATTTGAATTTGCCCCCTTGTCCTTCAATTTCAACATCAGTCTCCAAGGGTTTTATTTCAACATCAGGTTTTTTTATGTCCAGCTTTGTTTCTGGTACCACAACTTCTGCTTTTCCAAGACTGAGGTCAACTTTTGGAACTTGTGGAAGTTTGACTTCTGCTTTTGCCTCCGGTAATGTGATATCTGCATCTTTCTTTGATAGGTTAATCTCAGGCCCTTTAACTTTAGGCTTAGAAAAACCAAAACTTGGCAATTTAAATTTTGAAGGTGATCCATCTGACACTTCAATTTGAGGACCTTTAATTTCTGCCTTAGGTTCCTTTAGTTCAACATCAGGGAGGTTTACCTCTACTTTTGCTTCTGGTATTGTGATATCTCCATCTTTCTTTGAGAGGCCAAGATTAAATTCTGGTCCTTTTACTTTTGGCATTGACACATCAAACTTGGGCATTTTGAACTTGCTGCCTTGACCTTCAACTTCAACATCTGTTTGCAAAGGTTTAAATTCTAGTTCAGGTTTCTCAACATTGATCTTTGCCTCTGGGAGTGAAACATCTACCTTTCCAAGATTGACATCAACTCCAGGGGACTTTGGTAATTTTACATCTTTTTCTTTTGTCGATAGGCTTAAATCTATTTCAGGTCCTTTTACTTTTGGCATCGATATTCCAAATCTAGGCATTTTAAATTTGCTTCCTTTCGCATCAAGTTCAACATCTACTGATTTTACATCTAAAGAGGGATCGTTAATCTCAACTGTGGGTGCTGTAATCTCAATTTTAGCACCTTCTTTAGGTGTTTTCAATTGTGCTTCCTTAATTTGAAGATCCTTATCAGGTACTTCTACACTAACACTAGGTGCTGAAGCTCCAAATTTAGGTAACTTGAATGTTGGCATTTTAAATTTTAAGGGTGATCCTTCTACCTCCTTTACAGCACCTTTAATCTCAGGACTTTTAATATCCACTTTGGCAGTGGGTTCAGGCATTTTAACTTCAGCTTTGACTTCTGGTAGAGTGGCTTCTACATCTTTCTTTGAAAGGTTGAAGTCAATTTCAGGCCCTTTTACTTTTGGCATTGTGATTCCCAACTTTGGCATTTTAAACTTCCCTCCTTGTCCATCAAATTCACCTTCAACCTCAGTTTTGACTGCCACCTTTTGCTCTGGACCAGAAACAACAATGTTTCCAAGTGAAATGTCAGTTGTAGGAATATCTGAGAATTCCACTTCTGCTTTAGCCTCTGGTAGTGTAACATCTACATCTTTCTTTGACAAACTTACATCAAATTCGGGACCTTTTATTTTTGGCATTTTGATACCAAACTTTGGCATTTTGAACTTGCTTCCTTGTCCTTCAACTTCAATGTCTGTTTGCAAAGGCTTGATTTCTACTTCAGGCTTCCCAACCTCCATCTTTGCCTCTGGAATTGAAACATCTACTTTTCCAAGATTAACATC
>JAPTGZ010000016.1:34087770-34104471 GCA_029814645.1 Fowleria isostigma | reverse complement strand
CAGGAATTAAACAGTTTATATCAGTAGATGATTTTGGTAGATGGTGGATGTTTGGGTCTTTATGGGTTAAAAAAGGTGAAAAATATAGAAAATTTGACATGGGAACTGACACAAAAGTAGTGCTGGGTCTTTATGGATTAGGTCAGATTTTTTTTACTTGTACTGTAGTATTTTCACAGTGAGCTCTTAAACTAGAACACAACCAGCATTAAAACTAAGTAATTTTAAAGTTAAGGAGCATTTTGTTGGGTTTCATGACACTGTTTCTGTTCAAAATGCCTGGTTTTGGTAACTCGGAGCTTTAATTTATGAGTCGTACCTGAAGGGAGCACATGACCCGAGGCCTTTTAACTCCCATGCTTCACACAGACAGTACCTGTTTTATAAGTGTGGCGCTGAGCAGCCTCCGTCGTAGTTTTATCAGATTGTACGGTTACTTTCGAGACATGGAATCGACTATGGCTGTGCTCTATCTATACCTACAGCACAGTATGGATTTTGGACATCTCAAATCCTGGTTTCTCTGCTGCTCCTTTGAAGACAGGATGGTCTCTTTCTCTGATGACTCACTCTTTCCTCAGGCTGCCTTTTTGCTGAGTCACTGAGACCATTAATCTTTAACTAGAGACTAACCAACGCTTGGCAAAAGTCCAACGTGCAGACTAAGCTGAATTTTTAAAGCGGCCTTTAAGCAGTTTCAGCCTCAGATTTGTCTGTTTCTGATTGTGCCTGTGTACGACGGTGGAAGGCGTTGCTCCAGTGGTCTGTCGTTACAGTCTGAGGGCTTTAGTGTCGTAGGAGATGGTGTGTATTTTATGAGCTGCAGACAATAAGCCTGTTAAATCTATTGTACCTCTGGCTCCGTATCTAGGCCTGAATCTCAGGAACTGTATTGTCATGTGAGAGCATGTGAGAAGCCTCTGCAGCCGGGTTTTGAACCGAGTTTCAATAGATCCAATGGAGGTTAATGCACAATGTCAACACAAACACACACACTGTTACTGGGGCAGTCACTATACTGCAGGATTTAAACTCAGTGTTTGTGCATCACAACTGGACATCTTCAGATCCAGGGTCCATTTGCACCTACTTTGTTTGGTCCGTTTAAAGGGGCGATATTTTGCTAAATCATCTTATCTTAGTTTTTGGTTCATTTATTTGTGCATTTTTGAACCTAATAGTTGATATAGTTTGAGTTTGAATCCTCCAGGTGCTGTAGTTCAATCTTTATATTCATTTTGGCTGAAATCGAGTGGATTTCTACAACCTGTTTTAATTTCTTCTTAGTTTGTTTTGTTTTATCAGTAGTTACGTACAAACAAGATCAAGACTTCTGATGAACACCTCTCAGAGTATGACATCAGCAGCGGTGGTTGTAGTCCATATGGTAATTCCGGTTCGGTTTTAAACACATCTAAAGCACATTTACATCTAATATTTCTACACACCCACCTAGGAAAGACATGTCTAAACCTTTAACACCTTAACTGGTTGGTCTGATTATGATTTCAGTGATTTTGAAGAGATTTCTAGGTATTTTGTCTGTTGGCAGTAGATGATATGCTAGTTCATTCACCAATTTCTGGTTCAGTTTTAAACACATCTAAAGCATATTTACACCTAATATTTCTACACACCTGTTCATTAAAGACATGTCTAGACTATTAACACCTTAACTGGCCAGTCTGATTATGATTTCAATGCATTTATCAGTTTCCGAGGTTCACTTTGTGGACTGTAGAATGACGGTGGTAAAGTTCTTCTAGAAGTGGTGGTTGTTGTTGGTTCTTCTTCTCTGTCCTCCTCCAGGTCAGACTCTGACTCAGACCTATGAGGATCAACCACACAGTTTGACCACGGTGACATTATTAATTATAAATGATAAAACTTTGGTTACACTAGACCAGCGCACTGTATTTTGAAAACTACAAAGATGGCTGAACAGCACAGTCAGCGTCCTGGAGGGGATGCGTGGCGCACCGTGCACTGTGCAGGGCTTTGTTCTCTCTGTGCTTTTGAGTTCAGTCTCTGTCTGCACAGTTTGTGCTGGAGGAATGATGAACTACTGCCGATAGAGTCATGCCGGTCTGTGGATCTCTGTGCGTAATGCATCCACAAGACTGTCAATTTTGAGACAAGATGAAATATATTTTAATAAATATTTCCTCATTCATTCATAAATGTTCAGAGGAGGGTGAAAAGGGTGAAAAGCATTCATAAACGCACGCAAACCACTTTTGCTTGTCTTTTTGAGATGTGTTAGATATCGACGCAGTTTTTTTTTTCCTCCTTTCCACTGGCACCTCCTCCAGAAGGTGGCGCCCTAGGCGGCCACCTTGTCGGCCTATATCATGGGCCGTCCCTGTGTAGACCACAGGGAAATGTTTTAAAATAAAAAATTCACTTTAAAAAAAACAAAATATCACTCCTTTAAAATGGACCACTTTGTTTCCCTGGAAAGTCTGGACTGTTTTTTTAGGTGTGAATACAAACATGCGAACTGTAGCCCCGTTTACACAGCACTTTCATTTCAGGAATATTTTGCCTTTATTCCAGAACGTCTGTGTAAATGAAATAGTGGATAATTTGATCCACTTCTGTAACTCTGGAGGTAGTAACAGAGACATGATAAGGGTGGAATCAGGATTCTGGAACAATGTGTAAAAGGAAACCTCTCGTTCCGCAACCAAGGTGTGACGTTTTGAAGACATACTGCGTATACATATACGTATATACTGTATGTCACACTATGCACTGTGCTGCATCACCGGCCCTTTGATTCTTGAACGTAGGTCCGCTGTGGCCCTTTGGTGAACGTATGTCCGCTGTGTAAAAGTCCAGCCTGTCACCCCTCTGTTACCCCTTTGGCTTGGGTCAAGCCTGGCTCGGAGCTTGACAGAAAGCAAACATAGGACAGGAAGATTATCTATATAAGGTGATTTATTTACAGAAGAGTGCTCAAAACATAGGAGTAAATGTGGAAGACAAACTATTACTACTACTACTACTACTTTTTGATTATTTGTGTTCTAGACGAGTACAAAGACTTCATTTTTTACACAGACTCAGGCTGTCTGGGGTCCATCTTGAGATCATGCTTATTTTCCATAATACCGTTCTTGGTAGTATCATGATAAACAGTATAGTGGCATGGTTCGGCACTTAAACAGTTCAGTCTAAATCTAGACTCACGAGTATTAACAAAACAGCTCTGAAAGTGTTTGGGTCGAATAATCAGCTCCAGCCCTTCAGTCTGTTCATGAGAGCTGTGTTCTCGGACAGGCAAATACAGTCTTGCAGGACCCATCGCATGTGTTGTTTTCAGAATATGAACTGTTAGCTTCAGGCACACGTTACAGAACTGTCCGCTGTCAAAGGAACTACTTTAAATTATCCTTACTCCATCTCCCTTCTCAACAAATCTGGACTGTAACTTTGCAACTGAACAGAATTTAGCAATGCTTTTTAATTTATTTTTTAATTTTTTTTAATGAAAACCGATGATGGTTGATTTGAGTGAAAACATGCAATTAAAGCTGTAATCAAAAGACACTGGCACAGGTCTGTTCTGACGGTCTGTGATTGGACTACAGACGGAGGCATTGGGGAAGCATTAAATTCACATTGATGTCAGCACATTTCAACTATTCTCATCACACACGAGTCGACGTAGTGGGCACAATGTCGGCTTTTAAGGAACTATTGTGTGGTGTCAATTGACCAGAAATCAGAATATTTATCAAAGCTGAAAAACAAAAAACAACTAAACTGAAGACATCACAGTTGAGGAATATATGAGAGAAAAAAGAAGATTTCATGCTTTAACTTTATCCCAGAGTGTGAGAATTTCTATTGGATGCTACTTTTATTATTTTTATTTTCATTTATCAATGATGTTGCACCTTTTATTATCATTATTTTTAATCATACTGGTGTGGTTTTTTACATATTTCTATGTAAAATTATGAAAGTTGTGAAGTAGTTTTAATCTATTTTATCCATTGATGGTGTAACTCCCATGTTTTCAGGACGTTATTTATTAATATTATGTATCCAGTGTTATTTATTGTTGTCATGTGTCTGCACTGTGATGTCTTCTCGTCTGTTCTGTGTTTTATGTATGACGCTGCAGCCTCCTGGCACTACTGCCCATTCTATTTCCCTTTGGGGACATAAAGTATATCTTATCTTATCTTATCTTATCTTATCTTATCTTATCTTATCTTATCTTATCTTAACTAAAACATGAACACACAACAGACACAAAGACATGCAGAGGGAAGAGCGTGTGGACACTGGAAGCCCGTCTCTATACGCTCTAGGACCGCCCACTCCAGGTAGCCCGATACCTGTGAGGAGGAGAGAGAGAGAGACAACAGCAGACAGATACACTCCCACATGCTCTGGGGTTGAAACACTTGGCTGTGGAAATGGGTCATTGGTTGAAAAAAAGGTGGGAGCACCATCTCAAAAAACACAAAGTGATTGCTGAAGCAATCAGCAATTACACACACAGAATTGAGGAGGTTATTTTTGAACATGTGCCTGTCAGTGTTATAGCCCTAAAACCATTTAGGGGGCAGCTGTGGCTCAGGATTTAGAGCAGGTTGTCCAATAACCGGAAGGCTGGCGGTTCGGTTCCCGCTCAGTCCCAGTCATGTGCTGTTGTGTCCTTGGGCAAGACACTTCACCTTCCTTGCCTCCAGTGTGGCTAGTCACACTGGTGTATGAATGTGTATGGGTGTTTGGTGGTGTTGGAGGGACAACAGAGGGAAATTAGCCTGTGGCTAGAATCTGGCATATTTACATGTATGTGTTCATTAATATACAATGTACCCTTAAATAAATTAAAATTAAATTAAATTTATAGGTTCTCCTTCTGTAAAAATGTGCAGCCCTTACACAGAAAAAAAAAATTGTTTTTAACATTTTGTCAGCTATAATGTGTTTTATATGCAGCATTATTCAGTTCCATTCAGTTGTGTTTATACAGCACAAATCACAATATGTTATTATCTCAAGGTTATTTACAATTCAAGGCCTTGAAATACTATACAGCAAAGAAACCTCTAAGAGCAAGTGAAGGGTGACAGCAAAGAGGAAAAACTGACTTTACCGAAGGAAAAACCTCAGACGGCTGGGCTCAGGGTAGGTGAGCGTATATGGTGCTTTGGATAAAAACCTTATTTGCATTTTTTGACCACATACTACAATACCTGGTAAAACTGTCAGCAGTTTTATTTATTATTGTACAATTTCATAAATGCAACAAGCATTAAATTATTGGCAGAGACCACCTGCAATTTTAGTTGCACACCTAGTGTAATGATAATAAAGCCATTCTTTTATTGTGATGGAAATGCAAAGTTAAAGTATCAAATAACCTTAAATATGTGACCACAGAGCAGCTTATTTAATTTTTTTAGGTCTGAAATGACTCTTTAGATCAGGTGGCAAATTCATTTTAGTTCAGGGGTCATATTCAGCCAAATATGATCTTAACTGGTAAAATAATAAAAGTCAAAAAAGTAAAATTATATTATGAAAATGTTTACATCTACAGTGTGTTCTTTAAAAAATGTGGATAACATGAGCAACCTTATGTTTGTTAAGAAAAATAAGTGCAATTTTAACGATATTCTGCCTCAGTTTGATCATTTTTACATGTACATTACAACTGACAGATCACAGTGGATCTATAAACACACAGCAACGTTTGATGGAGATCTGGAAGAAAAAGTGGATCAATGTTGTGAAACCTACCAATATTTGATAATGTAATATTTCTGCTGGGTTAAAAAAAAGAATCACGGCACCACCACTTCAGTGCAACGGTGCAAATATAAATGTCTAAAGCTCATTAGATGCCTGTGTTTCCATGACGACTTCCATTTTTCTCCCAGTTTTTCCAAAGCTGATGGGCACCTCATAGTTCTCTATGCCGGGAAAAAAAACAAAACTCTTACCCAGTCGATAGGTCAGGTTTGTCAAACATAGGGTCCGTGGGCCAAAACCGGTCGACCAAAGGTTCAAATTTGGCCCGTGAGATGAATTACACTGAAGATATTAACATTCAAAGGGATCGAACTGGTTTTAGTTCAGGTTCCACATACAGAACAATATGATCTTAAGTTAAATAATAACATAATAACCTAGAAATAATGTTTCCAAATTTAGTTCTTTAACAGGAAAAAATGTTAAATTATGCCTGTAAATAATGACAACTCAAATTTTTCTTTGCTTTAGTGCAAAAAAACATTAAATTTTGAAAATATCTATATTTACAAATTATCCTTTAACAATAAAATGTGAATAAGGTGAAATATAAACAACCTGAAATGTCTAAAGAAAATTAAGTATAATTTTAACAATATTCTGCCTGTTACTAAATGTTTTGTATATTTGTAGATCCAATCTGTGTTACACATGTATAAATGGTAAGTTGAGGTATAATATTGTCAAAATTGCACTTATTTTCTGGAGAAATTTCATCTTTTTCAGGTTATTCACATCTTTTTTTGTTGGAATAGTTTATAAATGTAAATATTTTCATATTTTAATGTTATTTTTTGCACTAAAACACAGATAAAAATGTGCAGTTGTCATTATTTATAGGCTATGATGTTCAAATTCAGCCTGTGGGATGAATTACACTGAAGATACAACAGTCAAGGGTGTCAAACTGGTTTTAGTTCAGGTTCCACATACAGAACAATATGATCTCAAGTAAAATATTAACATAATAACCTATAATACTCCAAATTTAGTTCTTGGTTTAATGAGAAAGAAATACTATGTTATGCCTATAAATAATAAAAATTGCTATTTTTTCTATTTGTTTTAGTACAAAAAAAAAATTTAATTTTGAAAATATTTATATTTACAAACTGTTCTTTAACAATAAAATAAATAAGGTGAACAAATATAAACAACCCGAAATGTCTAAAGAAAATTAAGTGTAATTTTAACAATATTCTGCCTGTAACTAAATGTTTTGTGTATTTGTAGATCCAATCAGTGTTAAACATGTGTAAATGATGTTGACGTATAATATTGTTAAAATTGCAGTTTTTTTCTGGAGAAATTTTACCTTTTTCAGGTTATTCAAATCTTTTTTGTTGGAATAGTTTATGAATGTAGATATTTTCATATTTTAATGTTATTTTTTGCACTAAAACACAGATAAAAATGTGTAGTTGTCATTATGTTAGTTGTAGTTGTCTGTTATTATTTTACTCACTTAAGGTCAAATTTGGCTGAATGTGGCCCCTGTATTAAAACGAGTTTGACATTCCTGCCATAGGTGGTTCTATAGGTGTTCCATCCTCTTTTATGTGCAGTTTGCGTGTTGTCCAAGCCTTGTGGGACTCCGCTCTAGGTCGTCCTGTCATTGGTTGCGGTTACAGTCGGTCCTGTGTCTGCAGTAGAATAATGCGGTCTGGGAAGGTTATTTATTAAATGTAACGGTTACAGATTTCAAGTCACCTGGTTAAAAATACAATAAATCACGGAAATATTTCAGTTAATTTGTACAAGTACAGCTTACTCCACATGATTAAGTGTTGATTGCTTTTCTAATGAGTGTTTTAAACTGGTTAATGAAGCTGAAAAGTCAAACATTGTCTAAAATGAGGGAAAAATGTAAATGAACAGTGAGTGATACAGTCTAGTAGTTGACTTGTGGGTTTTGTGTTAAGTGTACACATATTCACAGAGCCATGTATTATACTGATATCATGGCCATTTTTAGTTAATGCTTTAACTTCTTGCTGGATCATATGTTTTACCACATTTTGAGTCTATATTTCAATAAGTGGAGTATCTAACTTCTGAACCTAATTGAATCAAGAAAGATGAAAAGCACTGAAAACATTCAGACTGTTTTAGGTGAAAATATGAAAGCTATAAATACTTTTTTGGCGTATCATAGTATAAGAGGCCTTCCTGGACATATTATATTATTTGATACCTCAAAAAAACTTTAATTATATATGTAATATTTTTTCTAAAAGCATGCTCCATCAAATGGTAAGAGTAGAAAAATTAAACCAATATGAAATAATGGATTATTTGTTATAAAATCAAAACCTCTGTATATCTGCTGTTGCAAATATTAAACATTTAGTGGTAGCACATCATGAATATGTTGAAAGAATTGACTTGGTAAGTAATTTTTGACACTTTCCAAATTAATATTAGTATGCATGGTAAAAAAATAAACAATAAAAATCTAGAAATTACTCACCCAAGAGAATAAGAATTACAAAAAAAAAAATCATTTTTTCATCAGGTTCTTCTGGGTGGGCTAGTTAAATTACAAATACAAGTGTATGAACAAAACAGAATGGGCAAAAATGTGGACAAGGTTTTGTTAAAAAAAATTTAAAAATATATTATAAAAATGAACTGGATATTACTTATTCTCATTAAGTTTAACAGAAGCCTGTGTTTGAACCATGTAAATGTGTGGATATGATTATGAGAACAATGGAGAGGAGCACACTGTATTACATTTGTGGTAGGAGACTGTTATTACATTTGAAGGATTATTACGTTAGAAGCTGCACATTTTTATTACATTTGTGGGGTTAAGTTGATATTATTAAGTGTGGTTAAAAAAAAAAAATTACAAATTACTCACCCAAGAAAATAATGTAAACAAAATATTTTTTTCAGCGGGTTTTTCTTGGTGGGGTAGTTAAAGGGTTAAAATGACAATTATTTAATACTAGTTTAGTTTAGTTTAATGTTAAGAGATTTTCTTGTGATCAGACACATAGAATCAGTTCTACATGTCTGATCACAAGAAAATCTCTAACATTTGGAATGGATGTCTTCAAAATAAATATATACATTTTTAACTATTGTAATTATGAGCTGAGTTTAGTTTTGAATTGAATATAATGTACCATATTGTGTGCACACCTGCACACAACAGATGGAAAGTAGCTTGAGCCAACGCTGGTGCAAAGCATCCCTTCTCTTTGAGGTTAATGTATTTGCACATTGTCTCCTACAAATAACAATACATTTTATTTAAAAGCACCTTTCACTCAAGGACGCTGTACAAAGTTAAAAACACAGTGTCAATAAAAACACAAAACAGAAACAAACAAAAAAAACAGCAATCATAAAAACCATGGCAATTACAATGAAAAAGCTAATCTGAAAAGGTGAGTTTTGAGGGCGGATTTGAACTGAGGGAGTCAATGTTACTCCACAAACATGATCAATCCATTAGTTATGTCATCCATTCCAAATGTTAGAGATTTTCTTGTGATCAGACATGTAGAATTGAAGAAAAAACATCTGTCTTCATCACTAACATTAGACTAAACTTGTATTAAATGTTATTTTAACCCTTTAACTACCCCATCAAGAAAAATCTGATAAAAAAAAATGTTTATTTCTTATTCCCTTCTGGGTAATGCTCAAGGTTCCTGATGGGCCCTTTTCCACTGCAGGAACTTTGAGCATTACCTGGAACCTGGTGTTTCCATCTAATTTACCCAGGTAAAAATCTTTCCCGTGACCCCAAACTTTCCCCAAAAAAGTTTCTGGTCCGGAGGGAGTACTTTTCAGATTACCCAGAATTCTTGAGGGGCGGGGCTGTGTGCTGGAGAGCACTGATTGGCATTCACCCACCATTAAACCACTGATTCCCCAAACACCATCAGCCTGATTTGAATAAATTACCCTAAACTTTAGGGTGCGGTGGAAACACAAAGCACACAGATTACCAGGAATTCTTTTACCCAGGTAAATAAGTTTCTGATGATAAAAGTTCCTGGTATTTTGGTGAAAATGGGCCTTATGTTCTCCAAACCAAAGATCAGATGAAAACAAACACTTTTACCCTGGATAAAATAATTCAACACAAACCACACATTAAATATTTGCACCTTTTATTATAAAAAATATTTACAAAGATGCTGCAACGTTTTTTCTTAATATAAAAAAATGCATACATTTTACAACGGTAATTAGTCTTTGAAGTTCTAGCTCCCATTCAGACCAGAGTGACATCCTTCAGGAGTGTTGTGGTAAGGTATTAAGCGTGTCGTAATACTGTATTTTTGTGAATACATTTTGTTTGCCTGAGTTAATCTCTTCATCACGATAAGGAACGATTTTTTTTTTTTTTTTTGAAAAATGCATTTGATTTTTCCACATCTTTAGGAGAAAGGCAACTGTTTGCATAAAAGAATTAAAGGACATTTGAGCTGTATACAATCATTTCGAAACACGTATGACGGAGCTGCATAGTGATTTGAATAGTAACCCGGTAATTATTATTACTCATAATAATAATAATAATAAAAATAATAAAAATGTGAGGAATAAATAGGTACTGCATTCAAAACAGAGGGCTGAATTTGGATAAATATAATTTCATTGGGCCTCACGGTTGTTTTGATAAGTCAATATGGCATGTCTGTACCTAGATATAATAAATACAATAAATAAAAAGAATAAATTAGATGGGTTCAAAGACAGAATTCTTCATTTGTCGTCGTAACAAATGACAGAAACAAATATGGCTTCTTGATGCAGTTATCACCCCGGGGTTTCTCCAAATGCTTGAGGAAAAGCTGTTATTGTTTTCATGGAAAGCAAAGCGGGAAACATCTCGCTGGCCGCTGTAAACTCACCGGTAACTAGGGATGGGAACTGATAAGAATTTAACCATTCTGATTCCATGATCCATTCTGCGTATCGATCCGACTCCTTATAGATTCTCACTGGGTGAGGGAATAAGAGTACAAACGGGGTTGTTCGCATTAAGTGTCTTTTATATTTCCATCTCTGCACAGAAAATATAACATATACAGTATGTACAAATAATAAGAACAGATGACGCCGGGGCCGGTTCAATGCCAGTAAAATATATGTGAAGTGCCTGTTGGAGCTGTGGTAGATCAGAGTTTACGCTAGAGCTGCACAATATATTGTTTGAGCATCGTCATCGCAATGTATGTGTGTGCAACAGTCACATCACAGGTCCTGTGATGTAGAAGAAACATGAACTCAACATGTTCTCGTCTAATTTCAACGGTACCTGACACACTGCACACAGTGATTCACCAATCACAATAGTTCGTAATCAGTTTGGAGTGAGCCACTGGTAACAACTTTTAAAAATGAGGAACAAACGAGAAGAAATTACCAAAAATGAAGACTCGGTGCCAAAAAGAAAAGCAATGTCAGTTATCTGGAATCATTTCGACTACAAGGATGAAACTGAATCATGTTTTCTGTGTCGACAGTGTCTTACACCTGTTGACACAACCAGATAACAAAATTAATTTGTTTGATCATTTACATTGGCACCACACAGCTATTATATCCTCTTAAGTGTTTTTTCATATTGCAATATATATCACAGGGTTAAAAAAACAAGTCGCAATGTCAGGTTTTCCAATATTGTGCAGTCCTAGTTTCCATCGTAGCTGACAAATATGCTGCCATGTAGGGTGTTTTATGTACTGTTCGTGCTCCTGTTTCCCATCAATTACATTGGAGCCACTGTGGTACTGGTACCAGTGGAGCGGCACAGCCGCGGTACCGGAGGGCTGTTGTGCACAAACGTTGCTATGTAGCATATCAAACACGTGATATTCCTGTAAATGAATGTCATGCTGTGGACAAATGTTTTTTTCGGAGGTGTTTCCACCTTTGAACAAATGTTTGCTTTGACAATGTTACCAGTGGACCTGGTGTCGTCTACACCTGGACTATAGACAGACTTTAGAGTTTTTCTGCCTCGATATTATGGTGCCTACATTCTAAACCAACAAAACAATGCTGTGTGTGTGACGTCATCACACATGTGCAATGAAGGCAGAATTGATACGCAGAAATCGACAATCAGGCAGGCAAACAATTCCAAGGAATTGAGCTACTGGGAACCAGTTGTCAAAAAGAACCAGTTCTCGATTCCCATCCCTACCGGAAATGGATCGATTTTCACCAGTGTTCGTTCGGCGGCCGGCAGCGAACTCCCCGCCCTGCGTAAAGCTTTTTGAGAAAATGAAAGAACAGCGCCTAGAAAATGTGCTGATGCCAGTCCTGACACCGGTTACAGTCGACTTGTTTTTATACCAAACCATGGGAAGACACTGTCTCGAGTCTGGCTACATTAAAATCTTAAAAACCGCTTGGGAGGGAAAAAATAATAATAATATCAAATGATACTTGCAAAAAATCCCCCAGCTGTATAATGCAAAAAAATATATTTCTATATACATATACGTACATATACATATATTCCATTCATAATTGCTCAAATCTTTAGGAAAATATGCATTGATTCATAGATTTGGATTTACAATTTGTTCTGGTTTCTGATGCCTGTAGTGTGATGAATTGTTCCTCAGTTCATGTAACAATAAATAGAAATGGACAAAATGGCGACCGGGAGGAGCTAACATGACAGAATGTATGACAGACGTAAACATGGAAAGTACGTAAATAAGAATGCATCATGGTATAAGTAATTATCTTTGCCTTCTGACGGATATTGTTGAGTTTTGGGGGTTTTTTTTCAACAAAGTAGGAAAGTAACTGCTTCACCTACAGGCCTTTGTGGCACATGAATCCCAAAATTTAGTGATTTTTAGCTACACTACATTACCTGCCAATTACAGTTATGATTAAATATACAAGCCCTGACAGTAGCCGTGTTTCCATCAATGTTTTTTGTTTTTCTTTTAAACATATTTTGAAGTATCACAATATTTTCTCCTCATTTCATCTGAGGTGGTTTGGGGCCTTTTTCTGTAAAACTACATTTTAAATATTGGAATAAACTGAATCATAAGTCCTGTGCATACACATTTTTACACAGCCCCAAAGTCAAAAAAGAGTTAATGCACTTAATGGGAAAAATGAAAACACATTTTCCAAATAAGTTTTACGTAACTCACACAACAGACCAGATGTTCTCCCAAAATCTTTGCAGATATTCACAAACACAGAAACATGGCTGGTAGAGGCAACATGTACATGTGGACCAAGGACACCACCAAATGAAGAAGCATTTGAGCCATTTTAGATTGAAACCAGCAGCAGGATGCTAGTTCTCCAATACCTGCTTCATTATAACCAGCCAATCGGGTGAATCACTTTTTTTTTGCGATATTTCAAATGTTTGTTGGAAACACGGCTAGTGTCTGTTAGAGCCGACTACCTCCTACTTCTACTAGTTTCTCCCATATTTACTTTGGCTTGCTGTTAATTTCCCACCTTGTCCCAAAACTGCCAACAATCTCCACATGTAACAATACCACATACAGAACATGCACATGAGTACTGTGCATAGTCTGAGAACAGTCTGTGGGATCAGTACAGGCCAGAGGAATGTTCCGAGTTTCAGGATCCCACTATGATCTCCATGATGTGGTCCAGTTCGTTCAGATCCGACCTACAGCTGGAGCTGGAGCTCAGCGCCGTGGGCGCATGAGAGGACAGGCTCTCCAGCAGGTCGTAAGGCCCCATCTTTGGAGCGCTCTGCATTCCTGTGAGCACCGTGTCGAGGTCATAATAGGACGGGTCCACGTCTGAAAACAGTTCCTCCAATGCCGGGTCAGGAGGCGGCGCCGGGTGCTTGATCTCAAAGGTCCCAAAAACCTGCTCTCCTGTTCTGGAGTCTGCCGTCAGGTGGTCCCGCTCTCCGTCCTCTCCTTCCGACACACACTCCTCGCTGTCCTCCTCCTCGTCTTCATCACACTCCTCCTCCTCCTCCTCCCAGCAGGGCCCCATGCCAAAGGGGCCGGCGAGGTAAGACGCAGAGGTGAGCTGAGGCGAAACGGGCGACAATGTGGACATGTTGACCTCGGGCTCCACGTCCCCCTCCATCACCGCCTCCTCTGAGCGGTACCCGTCCTCCAGGCCCACCACCGAAAACGGTTTGGGGCTCTGCCCGGCCTGCGCCGCCGCATCCGTTTGCCGACACAGCACCTCGGTGGCCACCAGGCGGTCGGCGGGACATTGTGCAGCCGCCAATGCCTGGGTCATGATCTGCCAGGTGCCGTCCTGGGTCATCTCCTCCTGGATCTGCCGCACCGTGTTGGCAATGAGCACCGAGCGGCACAGGTTGGGCTCCACAAGCATGTGGCAGAGCTGCAGCTTAATGAGCGACATGTCGAGGAGCGACTGCCGCTGCAGGCTGTAGGAGGAGGACAGCGTCCGAGCCGCTGCAGCAGAGGACGCCACTGGGCCCGGGTCACCGCTGGGGACCGGCTCCTCTCCGGAGTCTGAAAACTTACGTTTGGTGCCCTTCGGGAACATGTTGTCTGTCTGTAGTGATGGCGAGGAGATAGAAACAGAGTTAGAAACCCAAAAACTTCACCGATCATCAACAATCTTATCACACTGACAAACAAAACATTTGTGAGTTATCTAGTGAAAGGAGTAAGTGCCATGTAATTAATAATGTACATGTGTGATGGAATGAGGCTATGTGGTGTACTATTTCTGTATGGACATGAGGGAGCTAGGACTACATTAAACTCTACAGGTTTAACTCTTTGTGGACTATATCAATAGTGAATGGTTGTTGTTTTTTCTTAAAGTTTGCTATACCTTTCCTGTTGAGAGGCACAGGCAATAGCATAGCAGCTTGGTCCCGGCTGCAACGCTTCAAGTACTTTTGTACGAGCGACAAGCAGCTTTTGTTCAGCACCATTTCTGCCCATTTTAGGCCAGTCTGAGGCAAGACTCCTGCTGGGCGGAACAACCACACTTTTAACAGACCACTGAGCCACCGAAAATAGCATAGTTACCAACTAAATGCGGACGCTGCATCAAAGTTAGCACACAGACTAGAAAGACCTTTGTCAGAAAACAAAAACAGCACTCAAGTTACATGGTCAGTATATTCTTTCCAAGTGCCACCTGTGATCAAGAAATATCCTAATCAATCAATAAAGTGCTTTTATGGGGTAAAAGTGATAAAAAAGAAAAGCATTTACAATATTCATGATACAGTATACCACCATTAGCCACTAACATTTACAGGGGGGTATCAGGTTTCCGGGTCTACGCACGCCACGCTTCAAAACTAGTAGAACAAGATTTTCACTTTCTCTTCACTGGGGAGGGGAAGAAAAGTAGAGTCAACTTCCTTATTACACACCGCTTCAAAACACACAAATGTCTTAGTGGAATAAAACAACACTCCTGCCAGCGTTATAGGCCATCTGACTTCCCAAAATAAACTGGATGCGAGTAAATAGGAGACGGAGCTCTGAACAGAGGCCTGTGGCATTTAATTTTCCATTAGAGAGATAAATAGTGTGTAGTGTCCGGTTGTGTCTCCTCTGTGTAAAACCTGTGGGCAGGGCATTTGGGTGAATGATTCCACTTGTTTCAGGTTTCTATTTGTGGTACATTTTTGTAAAAAAAAATTACAAAAAGGTAAAAAAAAAAAAAAAAAAAAAAAACAAAAAAAAAAAACAAGGGAACAGTGAAAATATTGGTACATTTTGGACTGTAAAACAGAACAGTTTACAGAACAGAAACAAAACAGCAAAGAATTAACAACAGTGTTTTGAAAACTACCCGCTTTGCGCAAAAAAAACAGATGAAAATTAAATACACTACACATATTTGCCAGATTCATCAGACACCAACAAAGCAGATTCTTACACTTGTTTTCTTTTCATTTTCTTTGTGGGAAATGCCAAGCAATACTAAACCCCATAATCTGAGCAAATTACATACCATTTTTAAATTAAAACAAGAACTGGAATCACAAAAACACCACATTATTCACAGCGTCTTACACTGAATCAACATGTAATTACACATATCACCAAAAAAAGTGATTTTCATTCATTAGAAATGGACTGCTCTCCCATCATTAGACACAGACCCTGTACTACTTATTACAGAGAAAAACCAGACATGAAAGAGAAAGGAAGGTGAAATTACAGGGACTGGGTTCACTCCATTGATCACCAGTCAAGTGGATTAGCACCATATTTCACAAAAAAAAAAAATCAGAATCCATACCAAAAAAATGAAGTGGACCTAATGTTACACTGAGTGACTTGGGAGCCCGAAGGTCTTTGAGTCCTCGTTTGCATAGAGTAACATTTCCTGACAGTGGACAGAATAGGAAAAAAGTCATTTTTGAAGTTGCCCGGGGATCTAAAATACAAAGGGTGAGAAAACAATCATGGACGTATGTCGTTTATCTCCATGTGTAGTGCATTTGAGCTGGTCCCTGTTAAACAAGAGACACTAGAGAGCACTATCTCCCTAAAGAGAAAACAAGCAGAATGCATATGTGCAGAAAAATTCAGATAGAAAATGAGATTCAACCAGGAGGCACACTGCATAGAGAAGAAAAAAATAATACATGATAGACGGTACAGATATATTAATAATTATCAGTTTTAAACACCCTATAGTTCAGCATTCTCAGGTTAAATCTCAAAATTTCTACTTGTAAATTACAAACAAAATATCATCAGCGTAGAGCAACTATATTATTAACTCTTTCCCCTTGGACGCCTACTAGGAACAACCCATATATATATATATATTACCAAATATTTTGTGTTTCCGGTGTATTGTTTCTTTTACCAGTCTTTTACCAATCATCACTACTTCAGCAAACTTCAGAAAAAAACTGTAAAAATGTGTTATTATATTATTATTTAAAACTTTAAACAAAAAAAAAAAAATAAAAAAAAA
>JAPTGZ010000016.1:34053471-34064440 GCA_029814645.1 Fowleria isostigma | reverse complement strand
GTTTCCATGGCAACTATGGAGCCTCTGAACATCCAAATGGGTCATATCTGATGACCATGAAAAGATGAATAACTGTACTTTACACCAATTATTTACATGTGTTAGTGGATCTGGATCAACTAATTTATATCAGTAGATGATTTTGATAGATGGTGGATGTTTGGGTCTTTATGAGTTAAAAAAAAAAAAGTTAAATATAGAGAAAATTTAATTTGGGAACTCACACAAAAGTAGTTCTGGGTTTTTATGGGTTAAATAAACCCCCATACATGTCCATGTTCATATGTTTTGTACACAAGTGTGTCATTTTTTGCATCTGGTCTAACACTAACAAAGGTTCTAAGCTTTGTTTTAATTCTTTTTTGCAGAGTTCACACAAGGAATGATCCTGCCGACGGCCAACGGTATGGCCAAAACACAGACCACATCACAGTCCAAAGCCAAGCAGGATAAAACTCAGGTCGGTACCGACGGTCACTTTACATTCAATCACTGCAGCATCAGAGCCAGCGGTTTAACTGTATGTAGTGTACGTTCAGTCGTCTCAGGTCTTTTCTCACTGGGGTTTTGTTCTTGTGTGAACCAGATTTCATCCTCGGGGAGCACCACCGCTCCAGTCAACACCGGCGTCAAGATCCCCACCTGTAAATTCAGCATGAGGGAAACATTCCTCACCTCCCCCGCTGACCTCTACAGGGTTTTCCTCAACCAGGAGGTGAGACCAGCTAAGAACACATACAATACAATACAATACAATAAACTGTACTGCAATTACAAAATACCATTGGACAGTGTAAGGAAATTTGGGTTGATGGTCTGTAAGGTGCTCAAGTAAAATATATATATATCAACAGGGCTCCCATACATTCTGGAAAACCTGGAAAATTATCGACCGATTTTCCAGTCATGGAAAACATGTGGAAAGTGAGAAAAAAGGAAAAATATCTTGGAAAGGGTTCAGTTATCCTGTGAAATTATGTCTCCTCCCCCTGCCTTGTGACCTTGTGTGCCTAAACTGAGATGAAACAAAGGAAATGTTTTTTTAGTGATTTCCTGAAAATATACAAATATTTTTAGAGGAAGTAAGAGAGAAGAGAGAGTTGTGGGTCGTCCAGTTGAACATTGTAACTCCAGTTTTGTTCCAAGTGTTTGTATTACACATCAAGTCATCCACAAAAACATAATACAGTCATCACTCTGTTGAACCATAAAAAAGATAATTTAAAAAAAGTAAATTAAAAATAAGAGACTCAAGTATTAATCCCAGGCTAGCATTAATAAGACTACTCTGTAATAGGTGAAGGATCTGCCTTTTTTATGTGATTCAGAACAGGTTGCCAGGTACTAAAGACTTATTAGCACATCCTCTTATAGAATATCTAATTTTTTCCAATATTAAATGATGTAAAAAATCCAGAAACCAAGATTTAAATGTTGGAGGCTGTTTTTCTTTCATTTAAGGAGTATGAGTCTACGGAGCTAGAAGAGTAGTAAAGGCTACCACATTTTATATTTTGGATTAAAATAAAAAAGGATGTGATGTAATGCCAAATATTTCCATTGTAACTCTAGTTTATGTTAATGAAGTGCTCCGCTGTAATCTGTGAGTGTGTTTACATTATTCTATGATACATTTGTCATAGTTATTTTACATAGATAAATTATAGCCATAGACGCACATCAAATGTGTGAGTAATAAACATAGAAACAATGTGAGTAAATACAAGTTCCAACTGTAGAAAACAACACTTCCACAGAATGAGGAGGACAGGAGAATGGACCAGTGTATGACAGGAGAACCGGTCTCTGTAGCGGCTGAAAGTGTTCCAGAAAATAATTTCGGAGAAAGAGTGGGAACCTTGATTAATTATAAGACAATTTACAATAAAAAAACTATAAGTATTAAACAGTCAAGTGGAAAAAAAAAAAGAGACAAAAGTGTGTCCAGTGTCAAACTGTTCAGAACATGTGACAGTAACAGCTGGAATGTTGAGTTTTTAAGTAAAGTGTGCAGTGCAGTGTCCTGACCATGAGTTCTGTTCATATTTACACAACAGCAGAATGCAGGTACATTACAAAGTGTCCGTGTTATTTGTATTTATTCATTTAGTTACAGGACAGTGTGTATTGGCTCAAGTTACAAGGAACAAGATGCGTGCACCAGATTTAGCAGAGGAGCTCATTTCCATCACAGAGGCTCTGTTTCAACATCTACCTCTTATGTTTTGTTCTTTTTGTCCAGTGTTTTTGATTTGCGTGTTCAGTAAGTGTTAATTTGGGTTGGTTTGTCGTTGTGTAGATGGTCCAGGCGTTCACACACGCTCCAGCGACGGTCGACGGAGAGAGAGGCGGCAAATTCCGTCTGTTAGATGGAAACGTTTTCGGTGAATTTACAGAACTGGTGAGATCACATTGAAGTCCTTCCCAGTAAACTGATATCCAATTTGGAGAACTGAATTTGAAAACATATAGAGGTGAATTTTCAGTGAAGATCAAATAGATTCAAATTAAACAATACAAATTTGAATTATGTGATTCAAATTTAGTTTTTAAATGCAATTATTCAAGTTTAGCAAATGAAATTCAAATATAAATGATTCAAATTCAGTTTCTGTTGCCACATGTTTCAGCCCATATAGATTAGCAAAAAAAAATTCCATCCTGTTGGAAATTCTAAAGAGAGAGCAATATTTATTATTGTTATAATTATTGAATTAACTTCATACGTGTGTGTATTGTAACATTAGACTATAAATCAGAGTAAGTGAAACGTGGACATGAAATGTTGATGCAAAAAGAGAATCACCCAGAAATTAAGGCTTGTCTCTTAACCCACAAGGACTCAGTGTGATATTTGTGTCACTTCCCAAATACATTTTAGTCGTCCTTAAGTGGTTTATCACCATTTATTGTAAAATTATCTTCTGTATTTTGTGGGGGCGTCTCAGTGAAAATCAGATATTTTCCAACATTTCATTTACTAATCATGTAAATGTTCATAAAAGTTTAGAGTAAAATTGAGGATTATTTTATCAGAAAAAACTGAAGAAAAGTGACTTTTTCAGTCCAATCTCTCCTTAACTGAACATAAAAACGGGTCTTCATCTATTGTCATTGATTCAACTCCATGGGTTTTACTGGTGAATCAGTGTTATAGATGACAGTGTTTCCATGGTAACCATGGGGCCTCTGGATGTCCAAATGGATCATATCTGATAACCATGAAAAGATGAATAACTGTATTTTAAACCAATTATTAAGTGAATCAACGGGGATTAACCAGTTTATATCAGTAGATGGTTTTGGTAGATGGTGGACGTTTGGGTCTTTCAAGGTGACTTTAAATATAGAGAAAATTTAATTTGGGAACTGACACAAAAGTAGTGTTGGGTCTGTACGGGTTGATACAAGCCATAATTAATGGCCCAGGACAGTATAATATGAGTATAATATTTTAAACAAAGCCTTTTTTTCCTCCAGGTCCCTGATGAGAAAATAGTCATGAAGTGGCGGTATAACAACTGGCCCTGTGGTACGTAGAGTTCCACTTCTCCTTTTCCTTTGGTCTGCTTTGTCTAAAATCCTAAATAAAGTGCTTCGCTGTACTGATGTAAAACCTCATCTTTTCGTCTCCTCAGAACACTACGCCACAATCTCCATGAGCTTCCTGGACCGAAGCAACGAGACGGAGCTGAAGGTGGAGTGTCGAGGCGTCCCCGACAGCGAGGAGGAGCGGACAAAAGAGGGCTGGCAGAGATACTACTTCGAGGCGATCAAACAGACTTTTGGCTTCGGAGCGCGACTCTTCTGAAGATGCTCTACTCGTACTGTTTCTCCCTCCCTTTTTGGATTTTTAACTTTTTTTGTTTTGTCCCCCCCCCGTCCTTCAACCTCTCTGGCACAAAAGACGTCCCGTTGTCGAGAGCGGAGGGGTGAGGCCGACCCGTCACCTGTCTGTGTACGTGTAAATGTTTTAATTTGTCCAACATATTTAACTCTGGAGTTTCCTCCCCTTCTGTCAGTATTGGACTCATTTGTTCAGAGGAGCGTTGAAGGACGGTGCCTTTGGGACAGGATGGAAAATGGATTGAATTAAACAAAGAAGAATCTATCGAACCACTAAAGCAAATTGGCCTCCAGCTCTATACATATGTAATTATCACAAGAGTAAAAAATAAATGTGGGTTTTCTTTTATTTGAGGAAAATATGTTGCTTTGAAACTGTTTGTTTTGTACTTATTTGACTCTTCTTTCTGTGTAACTGTAGTGGAGACGCTTCCAGCTAGAGATGCATGTTCCATTTGAAACTGCCAGACGAGGACACATTTCAGGTCGTTCAGCTACAGCTAAGCAGCGCAGTACCGTCACATGTTCTGTTCGCACTTGATTTCATTCCCTGATATCACGTTGGTTTGTGGGTGATCAGACCAGCTCGCATCGTTTCCGTGTCAGAAACGGCGCAAAAACCCTCTCATACAGGTAGGCAGCGTAGCAGCCCAACACAGACCTCATGGATTTGGCTTCAAAATGTACATCAGTAAAAAGGATTTCAGATTCAAATGCTTATTTATTCTTGGTTTCATTCTTTCATAATGTATAAAGTTTAGGTTCTTGGAATAAATCAGTCTGTGTCTGCTCTTGATTTGTTTTTATTTTTGCAGTTTGGGACTCGCATTAGTCCAGTGGTTTTCAATTTTTTTTTCTTTCAGGCTCCCCTTTAGAGGAACGGCCGATATTTAAGGCTGATTATTTTTTTAAAGCACACGTGAGGGTTGCCCCTCCCACATACTAATTGAAGCCTGATCAAATATCTTGTAATATTTTTACTATTGATCAAATAGTTTAAAAAAAAAAAGGCAGATATTGAAAAAAAATCTATCAGCCAGTTGGGTCTACCCTTAATTTATTGTAATATTATCCTCTTTATTTGGCATTTTTCAGCAAAAAGGTATTTTTTCATATTTAGTTTACTGATCATAAAGATGCTCATTAAAGCTCAGATTAAAGTTAAGGGTTGTGTCAAAAACAGGAAGAAAAAAAGAAGAAAAAGTGACTTTCAGTGAAGTCTATCATTAACTGAACATAAACCCAGTGTCATTGATCCAACTCCATGGGTTCACCACTAAAGTGAGTCAACATTGTAGAAGATTACAGTGTTTCCATGGTAACTATGAACCTTCTGAACCTTCAAATGGGTCATATCTGATGACCATTAAAAGAGAAATAACTATTTTACACCAATTCTTTACATGTATTGATAGGATGAATGGATCAACAGATATTAAACAGTTTAGATCAGTAGGTGGATGTTTGGGTCTTTAAGGGTTAAAACAGGCTCTTGTTTGGTTTTTATGTCACACTTTTCATGTTTTTCATACACAGAAACAATTCAGAAAAAAAAAATATCTGGCTTTGTATTGTATATTGAAGACTTAGTAAAACAGATAAATATGTTAAACTCATCCAACTATATTTATGACAAGTATTACATTATAGAACATGCAGTTTATCTCTCTGTTGTAATAAACAATTGTTCAAACACATTATAAACTAAGAAAAATATATATATATAAGTGATTTAGAACATAAACAGAAACCACAATTTATCAAAAATGAAGTTATGTCATGACAACTCACATTAATTCCATTGTAGAGAAAATTTCCAAAATTTGGACAGTGAAATAATTGTCTCACTAATATACGTACATTGTTAGTCAAAACAAATAAGATGCACAGTTGTAACTCTAAGTTTGCCATAAAGTTTGACCCAAGTGTAACATCACATTTGTAATAATCACAAAAAATCCTCAAACTTTAAAACAGTCAATCTGAAACCGTAACCAGCTTTCAGCTCCAAATGCATATTTATTAATTCCCAAAAAATGTAGAAATGAACTTATTTATTAACACTTTAATTACATTTCACATGTTTCTTCTTTAAAACACATATTTACAAGTGCTTTAAAAGCTAAAACAGAAATCACAATTTAGCAAAAGAAGCACTTAGTTTGGTTTTAAAGTGAGGAAACAAAGAGTGAAAGACAAACCCTCTGGAAAACCAACATATAATATGACGTGTCTTTAGTCAAAATACATTATAAAACATGTTGCACTATGTCTAAAAATATGCAAAACACAGATATGGAAATTGAATATATGGAATAATTTATCTTACTTTCATAATAAACCCTTTGACCAAAGTGTAACATCGTATTTCTAATGGAATCACAAAAACAAAAGCTTCACATCAAAATAAAACAAAACTCAACAAAATTTAAAAGTCTGGAAAATCCTGTGTAATGCCTTTTAGATTTAATATAATGTTTTCAGTGTAAACATGTTAACAGTAATCAGAAACAAAACGGTATCAAGTTCTTTTACAAACTAAAGTCTTTAACATCAGCAGAAAACTATTGTTAACCCTTGCATGGTGTTGAGGTCTGTGGGATCCGATTATTAAAAGAAAAATGATGAGTAGTTGTTATTTTTTAAATGATTTTTTCCGTCTCACGTCTTGAGTATATTATGTTTTATAAAAAAAAAAGCTAAACTAAAAACACATAGCAAAATAACAAAAATATGAACACCACACAAGGGTTAAATATGACATAACTTAAATATTTTTACACTGATTCGACTTTAATAAAGAAACTATTAAACAAATGACAAAAAAAAAAACTAATGGCGTGATGAAACGTTACTGTAACCTGGTCACTTTCCTCTGGTCGAACGCGTCAAGTCATAAACAGATGAAGAGCTCCGCCTCCTGCACGACAAACAGGAAGTGAATCAGTGAATGAAAAAACTCCTACTTTATCAAAGAAAATAGAACCTGGAACATCTGAAAACATCTAAATGTGACGAGAAAAAGAAGAAGACTGAGTTGATTGTAAAACAGTGAAGGTTAACATCAGTCAGCTTCCAAACTCAGAACACTGGTGGGACTGTGGACCAAATGTGTGGAATACAGGGTCTTGGATCTACAGTGACTCTGCAGCGCCTCCCAGAGGACAGACTGAGAACTAACGACTCAGTCACAACTCAGTCATCATGATGACCCCGCGCCATAAAGGGGAGACAGGGAATTGTTTTTGGTTTGGTTGTTAACACTGTCACAGCAACACTACTGGTTGAATCCATACCACAGTAGGTTTACAGACTGGCAGTGATCCAGAGTAGGTGCAAGTGCATTTTGGGGAAAGTAGGTCAAAGTAAAAAAAAAAAATAAAAAAATTTTTAAATCTTTTTTTTTTTTTTCCCCCCATTTACTTAGGATGGGCAAAATTTAAAATCAGTATAAAAACGTACATTTTAACTCAATTTACTTAAAATGTTAAAGATATATAGAGATTAATTTTAGACATCACTGCAAAATATCCAAGTGATAGCTTGTTTTAGAAATTTTTTGTTCAATTTCTAAATCTTTTCCTTTTCCCATTCTCTAATAGTGGGCAAAATTTCAGATGTCTATAAAAACATCAATTTGTTTAAATTTACTTCAAACTTGGCACATATATAATTTTTACATTTAACACATTGAATATGGATTAAAGAGTTGACCAATGCCAAAATAAGCTACAGTACATGCAAAGGTTTGTTTATCTGTTGTGCCTGGCACCACTTATTATTGTTGTTATTATTATTAGCTATTTCTTTCCTGTAATGTGCAAATGTATTTTTTATAGAGGGTCAGTGCACAAGAATCCACTGACCTCAAACCAATTTTATATATTTGTATTGATATTTTCTTTCCTGATACTTTTTATTAAACTTGAATGGAGCACCTCTAACACCCAATAATTTCCTCCTAGGACTAATAAAGTATTCTGCTTCTGATACATCTAAAAATAAATAAATTTTAACAAGATTTTTAAAAAAATAACATTTTATGTGACTTTTTTGCCTGCTTTTTAAAGGTTAAGGTGTGATTGTTTATCCGTGTGCATAAATATCTGCAGATGTTACAGGTTTCTACCCTGAAGGTCTCATGGCCACACGTTATTCAGTTTTTTCTTTTTGTTGAATCTGTGTCAAATACCAAAGCTTCTTTCAGTCTCCGTACGTACACTGGAGCTGGAGTCGTTGTCCACTGAGTCCAGACTCAGCCGTGGTGCTTTTCCTCCGACTTCAGCTGATTTTTTGGCAGAAACATCATGATGTGTCGTCCTGGAAAGTAGGAGAGATCAAATCCAGTCATATACGGTCAGTGGGTCAAAACCGTGTGCTCATTCATGTCCAGTTTGTACCTGTACAGGGGCCATATGCTCATGGTCGCGGTGTCCCTCTGGGTTCCCGTAGACGTCTCCTTCTCCACCAGGTCCTTGAGGAAGTGGAAGAGCTTCTCCGACTCGATGCACTGCTTCCTACACGACAACACAGCACACGTAATATTCTATAAATTCAATGTGAGTGGTGTCCATGTCCACAGACTGTGTTCTAATCCTGTTCGTGTTTGCTGAGCCCTGTTAGTGACGTCCACATGGAGGAGCAGACGGACGTACATATGAGCCAGCGACACCACGGTGCTCAACTTGGACTGAGTGATGAGGCCGGATTTGGTCAGTAGAGTCTTCAGGAACATCTCCAACGCCCGCGCTGAGCTCAGTTCAGGAAACCGAGAGAATGAATGTTTATTTTTGGTTCGTACATTAATCATTGCACATAGTAAAATAATTACAATGAACATAAAAACCAAAAAAAGGAATAGGGTACAAGCAAAACTTTATTTTTACCTGATCCACTGCTTACAATAAATTAAGTGTACAGCATCAAGAATTTTCACATAACAAAAAAAACATATCAACTATCTCAATATTTCTGAATGATTTTATACTTAAGGCAATTTTTAAACTCCATCTGAGACGTGAACAACTTAAATTCATCATCAAGTCCATCCCATAATTTCACACCTACAACCCAAATCCATCAAGACTTCACATTTGTCCTCACTTAAGTACATTCACAAATATAATTACTCTGTCTTAATTTTAAAGAAATATTGAATGGTATTTGGGACGATATTTTTTTAATCATCTTGCATATTTTAATATAGATTTTTCTTCGTCTGCATATTTCTCCTTAATTTTTTTGGTTTATAAAGTCTTTCAAACTAGTGTAGGGTCGTGTTACATTTTGTCTGTCCAACTTATTCCACAGTTTCACCTCACAACCTTATTCTTCTCTCCATTTATATTTTCCTTGTCTGATTTGGAACAGTTTTTGGATGTTGCCTCGTAATATGTTGTCCTTGTAAATTACTATGAGAGTTTCACAATGAACTAGATCTCCTATTTTCAAAGCTTGGCATCTTAAAAACAATACGTTACTATGGTCCCTAAATCCAACACTATGAACATGTCTGAAGGCTTTCTACACTTTATTATCAAAATATCTCATAAAAAACACCCGAAGTTATCGCTCAAAGTGACAAAATCCTCACTGTTAAATTAAGTTATATTTACAGATATTACTTGCAATTGAACATATTAAAATTCTAACTCTTAGATTATTGTGAAAACAGACATAATCTAATAGTTGAATAAACTCAATTTTATAACAGGTATAATGTTCAGTTTATGTTTAGATTAAAACAAGTAGTGATTTATGTTTGTGATGGAGGATGTGGAGGATGGAGGATGTGGTTCTGTTTAATTATATGGAATTTAACTTAAAGGTGTTTCTGTTATTTAGGGAAGTCTCACTAACTGAAATTGGTTGAATAGATGTGTTAAAATTTCACTAAATTTTATATAACTTTTGCCTCTTTTCCCCACAATTTTAAGTGCATTTGGGAATATATAGTTGATGGATGTGCCTCTTAAAACTAAACATTGCATAACTGAAACTAAATCTGGCAGTGAAAATGGACTGGACTAAAAAAATAACAGACTAGACTAAATAAAAACTAAACTACAATGAGTGATATCATGAAATGTGTTTATCTTACTGTTAGAGGTTCATATTTATGGAAAATACCGTTTTTTCCACCTTAATTACATAATGGTTTTGTTCATTTTATTTGATATCAATGTATTTTTAGGTTCTATAAATAAAGTCAGTAAAACTATATGAAAACAATTAAAAGTAATCCGTTCCTCAAACGAAAATCAAAAGAACCTACGTGTTAAAATGAACGAAAACTAAGCAAAACACGAGCAAAACTTAAAGACTAAATAAAAATAAAAACTGAACATTTTAAGATTGAAACAGCTGTTGTCCAAAGGATACCGATGATCACAGGGACAGCCATCGCAATCCTCCCCACCTCCATGTTCTTCTGCATGATCTTTTTAATGCGAGTCTGGAAATAATAAAAACATATCTGTCAGTTCGGTGTTTGGATTTCCCACCGTCCTAAACGCACCGCGCCACAAGTTAAAACAGCACCTGAGTGAAGTGGTGCGTTTGCGGTGCTCGGAAATCTGGGCTTCCCGCTCCTCAAGCTAACCCTCTTACCTGAGGGGAGTTAGCCGTTAGCACGTTTCTAACACCGTTTTTTCCTCACCTTTAACTCCGTACTGAAGTTCGTACTCACCGGAGGAAACCGTACGTTATATCTTCTCTTCTGCCCGGGCATTTTACACGCTTTAATCCGCGCAGTCTGAGCACATTTTTCATATTTTTAGCGCAAACTGCCGCTGCGTCCATTTGTTTACCTTCAGCAAGAAAAAACCTGAGGCGAAAAAACACGCACCTGAGGTCAACCACGCGTGACCCCGATGATGACGTCACAGCCCACGCAGGATCACGCCATTCACGCGTCAAATCAAATGTAAGGAAAAAAAAGATAATTAATGTGTTCTGCTTGTATTTATATGTATGATTTTAGAAATATACCATAATAATAATAATAATAATAATAATAATAATAATAATGCATTGTGATGATTGTGTGTTTTCTTCAGAGCAATAAATAATTTTAAATTTATTTGTTTATTTGAATTACAACAACCTTTTATTGAAATACAAA
>JAPTGZ010000016.1:34028927-34039793 GCA_029814645.1 Fowleria isostigma | reverse complement strand
GGATTTTGGTTACCAGCGGGTAGTTGGATTTTTATAGGTTAAGTCACCATGGGCAGACCGATAGATAGATAGATAGATAGATAGATAGATAGATAGATAGATAGATAGATAGATAGATAGATAGATAGAAACGTAAAAATAGGCAGGAAAAGGAACAAAAATCAACATAAATAAGCAACAAAATGAAAAAAGAAAAAAATAACCTGCTAAATTAATAAAAATGGGTAAATGAGAAATATGTCAGCTTGATAAATAGATAATTTAAAAAAAAAAATGGTTAAAAACAAGGTAAGTGATGGTACAAAGGTAAGAAAAAAATGAACAAAATAAACAAAATGGACAAACATAACTGTCAACAAAAATTAAGTAGCAAAACTTGATTGGAACCTTAATTTCCTGAGGTCACTCCCACGGGATCAATAAAGTTCTACATAATCTAATATAATATGATCTACTTCTATATAAAGAACCCCATGTAATCTGTTTAAAACATTATTTGACAATATTTCTACATAAAGAAAAGCTTTGAGTTTTATTGTCATAATAATGCGGAATCCAACTTTGTGAGCATCATCTGATCAGCATTAATGTTAAAGTTATGGTTGACTTTTCCATGTTCATAATCAGTACTTGAATTCCAAAAGTTGTGAAAATAAGATAAGAAGACTTTATTGATCCCACCATTAGGACATTTTTCTTTGGTTGATCAGTGATTTCTGATTTGTAGAATTTACTGATCCCATCATAGGGAAATTTCACAGTTGACAGCAGCAAAATTAAAGTGTAGGGAAGTTAGAAGTATAAAAATATACACATGTACAACATAAAATATTCAGAAAAGAAAGAAAAAATACAATTTTTGGAAGGGTTTATATAAATTCTACTTTACATTTAATTTGAAAATAAACAGATATTGGAATAATCATCCAATATGAGATAAAATGTACATTTTATTTCCACAAATCTTCCAATGAGTGTGATTAAGCCTTCCACAAACACTGCAGCCTAGATAAACCAAAACCATCTGAAAACCAACTAAATATTGAAAATAAATAGAAAACTACTTCATCTAAATCAGAATACTTTATTCATTATCCATTTAAGTACAAAAAAGTACCAGGAAATATACTATCAATACAACACAAAAGAAAAAATATAAAGCTCTAACGAAATATACAAATCAAAATCTAATCAAACATCTCCATGCATCTGTTTTCAGCAGCAGCAGAATGTCCTCAACAACAACGGAAAGAAGCCTCCGTCCTCACGCCGAGACAAAGACAAGAGGAGGGAGCGACCGGACAGGAAGTCAGAGAGCAGCCACGACGGCGGCGAGAGCAAAGAGAACCAGGAGGCTCAGCTGGACCCGCTGGGAGACCTGCCCAAGGACGGGGAGTCCAAGACCGGACCGGACTCAAAGAACAGCAACCTGAAGAAGAGAGGAGGTGAGTCCCACGGACACCTGTGAAACCAGTAAAAACACCTGTATCTAGCCTCTGAAACCAGTAAAACATCTGTAAATGGCCTGTAAAACCAGTAAAACACCTGTAATTGGTCTCTGAAAGCACTTAACATCTGTAAACGGCCTGTGAAACCAGTAAAACACCTGTAAACGGCCGGTGAAACCAGTAAAAACATCTGTTAACAGGCCTGTAAACCAGTTAAAACACCTGTAACTGGCTTTTAAACCAGTTAAAACACCTGTAACCAGTCTGTGAAACCAGTAAAACACCTGTATCCAGCCTGTAAACCAAAAAAAAACACCTGTAAAAGGCCTGTAAACCAGTTACAACACCTGTAATCGGCCTCTAAAACTAATAAAAACACCTTTAACCGGCCTTTAAACCAGTAAAAACACCTATAACCGGCCTTTAAACCAGTAAAAACACCTATAACCGGCCTCTGAAACCAGTAAAAACACCTGTAAGCGGCTTGTAAAAACACAGAAATGGTGTTTTGATGGTCATGTAAACGGCTCACCGACTGATTCAGACGCATGTTTTTAGCAGACACAGAGTCTCCAAACAGGAAGCATGTCAGCGCCGGCGGTGATCATGTGTGTAACTGTTGATTGGTGGATTGTAGATCAGTGCATGTTTTGTTGCTCCTCTGCTGTGAATCACATCCATCTACACAAACATTTACACCCAAACACCACAAGCAGCAGTCGAACACCACACAGTCTTTAAACCACAGAGGACTTGAAGAGTTTTGTTCCAAAATGAAGTGAAATAATCCTCAGCCATCCCACCTCAGGGCTCGGAACCTGAACCTGTTCCAACTCGTACCTGTGACATACAGACGGTTTTTCATTTACAAGTCAGTTCCAGTCGTCGTCTTTCAGTTTAACGGCCCTCGGGGACATGGAGAGAAAAACAAAACAACCATGTGTAATTCTGTAATTTTATATTATTATTAAGAAACATAAAGTTGGAATATTTCCTTCTTCCTGCTTCTTTTGGTGATGGGTTTGTGGAAATCACACACTGAATGAATCAATTTAGAGGCCCAAAAAATGACATCTTTTTTTTTTTGTTGTTGATCAATGATTTCAGGTTCTGAATTAAATCTTCATGATTTAAAGTAAAATAACATACGACTATTTATCTCACTATGGGGAAATTGCAGAGACGGCAGCAAATACAAAAATAAAGGGCAGGAAAACAGAAAATGTACAATATATAAAAATACAATATAAAGAGAGGAAAGAAAAAAAAAAGAGCTATTTACAATGGTGGAAAGAAGGTTTTGGACATCCTGTGTATTTGTGATATGTGTATTTAGAATCACTCTTTAGTCATTGAACTCTGTCAAGTATTGTTCCATTCTCCAAACTCACATTCTCCCTTCTGCACATGCTCAGTTCCATCGAGGTCAAAAGTGAATGTTTCAGTAAATTAATGAAACACATCATGGACATGTTGAAACTGAAAAGTTTAGTTTAGTTTTGTTTTTCCTTGTTAACAATAAACAAAATATAATAATTTGCATATGTTTGTGTCAGTCTGATGCAGCCACACATGTTGGAACACAAAACATATTTTTCTGCAAATATTTTATGACAATATTTGAGATTGTGTAAAGTTTTAAGTGTCCAAAAACTTTTTTCCACTACTATATATAACAGAGTTTGTATGGGTGCTTGAAATCCTTGAAAACACTTGAATTTTATTGTTGTGTTTTCAACGTCTGAAAAGTACTGACTTTGTGATGTGATTTATTTATTTTTAATATTAACTCTGCCAGGTTAGATGGTAAGTCAGAGCTACTTACAGACAGGTGATACATGTTGAAAAATAAAACTTAGTGTCAAAAACAAAATTAGTGTGTGTTCTCATGTCGACTCCAGGTACATTTTATCTTAATTTTTGTCTTGGTACACCAAGTGGCTTCCTTTTGTGAGATAAACTTTTGTGTTCTCCTTTAATTTCTTAAATTTTTGCTATTTTGAAACATAATTTTAGAAGTGCATAACATAATACAATGTATGTCATTGTGATAAAAAGTGAAAAAAAATAATCCTGTGTATATGTATTCTTGTAGATATGTATTTTAGTCCAGTGATAAGGTGCTGTGGTGGAAAGATTTTAAAATTACCCTTAAACGTGTTGAAAAAGTGCTTGAATTTGACCTTGAAAAATGTGTATGAATCCTGATATAAATGTTTATATAATTTTGGATTTCATTTTAGATATTCTATACGTTTTTATATTATGTGGATAAAGTAAGTTTCTATAATAAATCTTTACACCATAAAAACCAGTCGACAGCAAGAAAAGGTCAGCATTTTAAAGGGACTTAAAAATAGAAATTGTCTCAAGATAACCAGAGTTCATTGTCACCCCAGGATTTCAATTTAGATCTAGGTTCAACAATATAGAAATTCAGAAATCTGTGTTTTCTTTATAATTTATGTGACTGCAGAAGAATTTGAGGTTTAAGGGCCGCCCACAGCAAGACATAAAATGATAATGATAACTATAACCATAATTATAACCTTCACCAAAACACTCTGAGTTGTGTCTGAGCGTAAATGAATCATGATCATGTATTTTAGGAGATAAAATATGTACAAATGCAAACTTAAAGTTTTATTAGTATTTATCCACTACATCAGGGGTTCCCAAACTGGGGGTCGGGACCCCCCAGGGGTCACAAAATGATTTTCAGAATCCTCTAGATGGTGACCCTGAGGCAATTATGACAGATCAATGACAATGTTGTAACACTTGAAAATTCTAAGTAGGAAGATTGCTATGTATGGAGAAAGGAACTCAGGAAGTGCTTTTGCTTTACAAGAAATTAAGAATAATGGAACTTAAACAACAACATGCCAATGACAAACAGGTAAGGCACTGTTGACTGGTGTCACATTAATAAAAATCAACATAAAAGGCCAATAAATAAAATGAAGACATTAACTCCTGCACATAAACAGAACACATTGAGTAAAATGTCCACTACCCACAATGCAATGTGGCAGATATATGCCACAGTATCATTTAAATCGTATCATGGTTGTCAGGCCTTTTTGTTCTTTTGTGTTGTTATGCTCATATATTTGGATATGCCTTTTAGTTCTATGGTGTGAATGTAGTGCAGGGGTTCCCAAACTTTTAGACTCACAACCCCCAAAGCAACGTTGCTGGAGATGGGGACCCCCCACTATCCCCAAAATGACTGAAACATTAAAAAAAAAAAAAAACAGAACTAAAAGGCAAATCGAAATGCACTTCCTGTGTTCGTTTCTCCATACAAAGCCATCTTCCCACATAGAATGTTCAAGTGTTACAGCATTGTCATTGATCTGTCATAATTGCCTCAGTGTCCACATCAAGAGGATTCTGAAAATCATTTTGTGACCCCTGTTGGCATCTCACAACCCCCAGGGGGGTCCCAACCCCCACTTTGGGAACCCCATACCATAGAATATTCCAAAAGGGGGTTATTAACCCATAAAGGCCCAAAAATACACCATCGACTAAAAAAAATCAACTACTGTTATCAAATGTTTAATACCTGTTGATCCACTAATCCTATCAATACTTGTAAATAGTGAAAAATACCAATATTTAGTAAAAACCTGTCAAACTTCCATTCCTCTCTTGGTCTTTTTGTGTTCTTCCACCTGTTTTGACTCTTTTAAACACACAGTAAAACAAAACCACTGAAGAAAAGGAACATAAACACATACTCACAGCAGCTTTTATCAACCTGAAACGGACAAATGTTCACAGCAGCACTTTTACCTGGAATAAAGTGTGAGGGGTTAAAGGGTTAACTCTGATGAAGCCCTGTGCTGGTCCTTGTTGGTCCCTTCGCTCTCCGGGTTGGTGGGTGATCTGTTTAGTTGGGGGTTTAATTTGTTTGGCACAAAACTCTTCACGCTCTGTTTTCGGTGTGAATCATCGCTAGGTAACAAACGTAAGTGGGTTTCTCTGCCGCTGGAGGAAGCGTCCCGGGACGAAGGCGCCAAGACGCCAGGCGGGGGCCCGACACGCTCGGACACAGAGCCCACCAGCGACTCACCTGACCCCGCGTCGCCCAATCACACGCTCCATAATAACAGGGCGCATGATAGCAGCAGGAGTAAGTGGCAGCAGCTCCGTGTTTTGTGTCTGTGTTTGTGCTTGGGCCTGGCTGTTTGCTCCCACCTCCATCGTATCGCTTGATGTTTGCTCTCCACTTCACCCACCGCCATCTGTCTCTCCAGCGTCTGCAGGCTTTTCTCCGACTAACACTAAATTAAAGCATGACTCCAATCTTTCACTATGACTAAATGTACAAAAAATTATGGCTTTGGTGCTTTTTTTTTTTTTTTTTTTTTTGTATCAACACAAAAAAAAACCGCGGTTTCTTTACCTCTTTTCCCTGGTGATTCATCTGTTTTGTTGACTTTTTGTTTGCTCTTACAGATGATTCAGAGCCTTTACTCATCAGTCAACAGATGCAACTCAGATACACATGTAAATAAATTAATCAATAAACATTAACTGTGATAAAGCCACAAACTTTATTCACATACCTGATAAGCTTAATACAGCCATTATCTGTAAAAATCTTTTTAAATTAATACACTTAATTTAATATACTCAAACAAAACCAGTCTTCTAATGATCTAATTTTATTATCAATTCACTGTTTTACATGTTTTAATAATATCTTTTGCAAAAAAATATTCCTCAAACTAACTCCTTAAACTGTTAAATATTTTCACCTTTGCATTTGTTCTAGTCTTTGGACTTTTGGTAAGTCCCAGAAAGTCCCAAAAATCTCTAGATGAATTCACTTAATTTATGATACTCAAACAAAACTAGTCTTGTAATTATGTCATTTTATCATTGATTTACTGTTGCATATGTTTTGCAAAGATATTCCAAATGAACTCCTTAAACTGTTAAATATTAACATATAGTTCTAGTCTTTGGATTTTTGGAAAGTCTCAAAAATCCCTTTAAATTGATACAATTACTTTGTTCTATCCAAAGAAAACTAGTCTTCTAATTATCTCATTTTATAATTGATTCACTGTTTTATGTATTTTAATATATTTTGCAAAGATATTTCACAATTTAGCTTATTAGACACTGCCTGTGCAACTTTGCAATTAACTGATCCTTTATTTAGTGAGTTTATAAAAAAAAAAAAATGTTTGGGTATTCATGATCATAAACACAGATTTTTATTGTTTTATTATTTTATTTATTGTTATATTATCTAACAACACTTTCTCTCCTTTTTTTTGAATAATAAAAGTTCCAGATATGGCACCAGAGGTACAGTAAGTACCACTGAAGGGACAATTTAATTATTAGTTTATCTCTGTTATATGAAAACGACCCCCATGAAAAAAGTCAGGGCTTCACTGGAGTCTACAGAACAAATGACAAACTCTGATTTTATAGCTGTTTTTAGAAGGAGAAACAAAGGAAAATGTTTGAGGATGAAACAAAAGCTCCTTGGATTCATCTACTGTAATTATGGCTCTGCAGACTTTTTCTAAACAATGAAAGGATGTAAATCAGGGGTTGTCAAACATGCGGCCCATGGACCAAAACCAGCCGGCAAAAGGGTCCGTTTCAGCCTGTGGGATGAAATTTCAGAGAATATTATCAATTGAGAATGTAAAAATCATTTTCCACAAACAAAACAATTTGATTTAAACTGGGTCGGACCAGTAAAATACTATCATAATAACCTATATAATGACAACTCCAAAATGTTCTCTTTGTTTTGGTGGAAAAAGAAGTTAAATTACATGAACATATTTACATTAACAAACTAGCCTTTCACAAAAAAATGGGAATAACCTGAAGAAATATGAACAACCTGAAATGTCTTAAGAAAAATATGCAAATTTACCAATATTCTGCTTGTTATTACATGTTTTGTGCATTTGTAGATCCACTGTGATTTGTTGGTTGTAATGCACATGTATACATGAGAAGCTGAGGCATAATATGGTTAAAATGGTTACCCTTTCTTCTTACTAAATTTCAGTTTTTTCATAGTTCATGCTCTTCACGTTTTAAAGGATAATTTGCATTTGTAGATCCACTGTGATCTGTAATATGTAACAGGCATGTGGAAAATGTGACAATGTTGTTAAAATTGCACTTATTTTAAGAAATTTCAGGTTTTCATGGTTGTTTTAGTTAGATTTTTTTAAAGGATACCTTGTAGATGTAAACATGTCATTTTTCCACTCTAAAACATACAGAAGATATTTAATAATAAGCAGAAATATTGGTAAATTTGCACTTACTTTTTCTTTAAATGTTTCAGGATGTTCATAGTTGTTCATGTTATTGACAATTTTTAAAGGATAATTTGTATTTATAGATCCACTGTGATGTGTAAGATGTAATACACATGTGGAAAATGAGACATAATATTTTTAAAATTATATTTTAAGAAATTACAGGTTTTCATGGTTGTTCATGTTAGTCATGTTTCTTTTACATGAAAATGTAATTTTTTTTCACTGTACAACACAGAAAAACATTTAATAACAAGTAGAATAATAGTAAATTTGCACTTACTTTCCTTAAGACGTTTCAGGTTATACACATTTTTTGTGAAAGGATAGGTTGTCACGTAATTTTACTTTTTTACACCAAAACAAAGAGAAAATGTTGGAATTGACATCATTTCTAGGTATTAAGTTAATATTTTACTGGTCTGAGCCACTTCACATCATATTAAACTGTATGTTTTGAACTACAATGAGTTTGACACCCCTGATATAATTGACCCATGGTGTTTTCTGTGTGATCTTGGGGCTTCTTGTGTTTCTGTATCGCTGCCATTACATTTTATCCACTTTATTTTTCAAAACGTAAGCCACTGTATTGATATATGACCAAAATAAATAACAAAAGAAGGAAGAGGAGATAATAAAGGAAGCAGGAACACTACATAAAAACAAAACTCCATTTATTTTAATAGTTTACCAGCCTGCAGTCATGTCTTGTCATCCTTCACTTTTACTCTATGTTGTTTTTTTCAGATTCCGTACAGTTTCATTTCGGACCCATTTATCGACCAGACTCTCCTTTTTTTTTTTCTCTCTCTCTCTCTCTCTATGTTTTTGCCAGGTTGGAGAAGAGAGCCGAGGGAGTTTGGAGATGACGCTGGCAGCGTCCGAAGCGACAACGGGAGCGTCCGCGGGGGAATCCGAGGCCGAGGGAAAGGTCGCGGGCGTGGCAGAGGTCGCGGTCGAGGTACTTCATTGCTTTCAGTACCAGAGAATGAGATTATCAAAACAACGAGTGATGTGTTGTTCTTGGCTGAACTGATCTGGGAGCCTCCAACTGTGTTTAGTGTAGGTGGATCACATTAGTGTCATTCCAAACATGTAAAATGAACTGTGCATTAGAGCAACATCTATTGGGAGGACGCTCCAACACAATATAGAAATAAATACAGTTGTCTATATCTAATCTCAAATATAAGAAGTGTTGCCAGGCACAACAAACCTTGCCCCCCGCACCTATTGTAGCTTATTTTAGCATCGATCCAGCTGATGTCATTATGTCTATGTGTGTGGTGATGTTAGCATATCAGTTACCATGTTTTTTTAGACATTTGAAATTTCGCCCATTATAAGTAAATAGGAGGAAAAAAAGATTTAAAAAATTTGTTACAAATTTGAACTTTAAGCTACTTTTCCCAAAATGTAACCACATTTATTTCAGGTTACTGGCAATCTATAAACCCCAATTTGGTATGAATTCAACCAATAATTTTTCTGTTTTTCTTTGAAATTTTTCCCATGATAAGAAAATGGGAGAAAAAAAGATTTTAAAAATTCTTTAAAAATTTCAACTTTGACCTAGTTTTCCCAAAATGTAATCACATCTATTCTGGGTCACAAGTGATCTATAAAGCCAATTTGGTATGAATTCAACTATTAATTCTGCTGCTAGAGTGTTATCAAACAAACAAACATTGCTGTGTTCATGCTTTATTAACTATCTTAAAAGTCTAAAATCTGTTAAAAAGTTTTTAAAACATTGGATTTTTAGTTTCTTTCATTCCCCTGTGTTTTTTTTTTGTTTTTATTGAGAGTTCAGAAGTCTAATGGCTTTTTTTTTTTTTTTTATAATCAAGATTTATATTTTAACAGGTTTTAACAACAAACAACATCACAACCAACCCCACCCCAGTACAGCTCCAACAGAGGACAAACATTCTGGGCATACAAAAATAAAAACAAAGAAGTGTTTATGTTGGACATATTTACATTCAGTTGTTAGACATAAAAAAATGGAAAGGGATCATAAAATAAAAAAGCAAACTGATGGATATGATTAAATTAAAACAAATGATAGTGTAGTACCAGGCACAACAAACCCCGCCCCTTGCACTCATTGTAGTATATTTTGGCATTGATCCAGCTGATGTCATCATGTCTATGCATGTGCTGATGTCAGCATATCAATTGCCCCTATATATGTGCCAAGTTTGAAGTAAATTGAAACAAAATTGATGTTTTTATAAACATTTAAAATTTTTCCCATTATAAGTAAATGTGGGAAAAATGTTTTTTTGAAAAATTCATTAAAAAATTTATTAGCCCTAGAACACTATCGCCGGGTGATTTTCACCCGGTTAACATGGTTCACCAATGGGACTGATTTTAGCGATAGTGTTCTAGGGTTAAATTGAGCTTTGACCTACTCTTCCCAAAATGTAATCACATCTATTTTGGATCTCTGGCAATCTATAAACCTAGTTTGGTATGAATTCAACAAATGTTTTTGCTGCTACACACATTTGAAATTTCACCCATTAAAAGTAAATAGGGGAAAAAAATAGATTCTAAAATTCATTCAGACTTTGACCAACCTTTCCCAAAATGTAATCACATCAATTTTGGGTCATTGGCAATCTATAAACCCAAATTTGGTATGAATTCAAACAATAGTTTTGCTGCTAGAGTGTTAACAAACAAAGAAACAAACAAACCGAACCAAAAACAATACCCCTTGCCCGCCCTTTGGGGGGCGGAGCACTAAGTAAATTATATGGGTCACAAAAGGTCATGTGAGGTCATGCTCATCCATCTTCTAGCCCGTTTTCTATAGTCATTAAACGGCTGCCAGACAGCAAAAAATTTCTTTGGCCATCAGGGTGTTACTGACCAGAGGCTAAAAACTATTTCTCAACACATATTAGTTCTGTGACTAAATAAAAAAAAAAAAATACATGAATATTTTCTTACTGGCCAGATTGGAGAACCCCAGAGGTCTAAAAAAAAAACGGCTTTCGGGAACTTTGTAAATCAATTACAGTAAACCCTTGTTTTTCGCGGGGGTTACGTTCCAAAAAGAACCCGTGATAGGCAAAATCCGTGAAGTAGAA
>JAPTGZ010000016.1:34014453-34026359 GCA_029814645.1 Fowleria isostigma | reverse complement strand
TATCTATCTATCTATCTGTCTATCTGTCTATCTGTCTGTCTGTCTGTCTGTCTGTCTGTCTGTCTGTCTGTCTGTCTATCCATACATCCATACATATGTCTATACATAATGGCTATACTGCAGCGACTAACTAAAATGAGTATCTTGGTAAATTAGATTGTTGATTATTTCCTTTAATCTTTTTAATCAATCAGTTGTAATATAAAATTGTGAAAAGAAAAAAAAAAGTTGAAAAATTATTACATTTAATATCTTGTTGGGTCCACAAGTCAAATTGCTGTTATATACAATTAAGAAAAAAAAAAAAAAACAAGGAAAAAACTGAAATATAAGACTCTGAAATCAGAGACTGTGACTTTTCTTTACTCACAGGGATTAACTGGCCATTGAAATATTTTGTAACTAGTAGATGAATAGTTGCAGCACCAAATATAATATTATACACACACATATATAATGTACATGTAATTATATATTGTTCCTTTTCTGTTGTATTGATAATGTCTTTCCTACTGCTTTTATTGTACTTGAATGGAGCGACTGTAACACTCAATCATTTCTCCCTGGAATTAATAAAGTAGTTATTAATCAATAAAGTTGATAAAGGATTCTGAAACAGCAAAATAAAAAGACAACCATAAATTGAAGAATACTTAAACTGAACTGGACAGATTAAGTTGGTCGTTAAAGAGCTGTTGAAGGGTTCAGGTTTGATCGCAGAGTTTAGGTTAGAATTAGGTCAGGGGTTAGGGAATGTGTTACGTCAACGAGTGTCCTCAAAGATATTGAGACGTGAGTCTTTTGTGAACGTTGGGCGACACTGAGTCGTGTCACAGCTAATGGAGCGAGAGGGTTTTCAGTCCTTAGTCCCAGTCTGAACATTCCACTCATCCAAGGAGATCTTTACAACAAATGTGGGATTTTCACGTGAATAAATCAGTTCAAGATCTGATATTAAAATCCATGAATCTGAATTTAAAGCTTTAGCCCTTTAACCCCTGATCTGTCTGTGGTGAGCACTCTGAATGTATGTTTATAAAATATTTATAAAAATTTAACCATTTGCTCAATAAGAAAGATGGGGGTGGCAAACACAGAGCAGTGAGTAAGACAGTATAACTATAAAAATAAGACTTTTTTTTAAACACACCTTTTTCCATATCTTTTTTTTTTTTTTTTTTTTTTTTTACTGTTTGCGGTGTTGCCATGATTTTTTTTAAATTTATTTTTTTTTACTGCATTTTTACCAAGTTCTGTCCATTTTTTCCCAGTGTTATGGATAATTTATGATTATATATCTGCAAAAACTCAAAACAAAACATACACATAACAACATGGCATAAAAAATGTTTATATGCTTTCCTTACTTTTTCTGTTGTGTTGATATTTTTTTTTTCCTGCTACTTTTTATTATACTTGAATGGAGCAACTGTAACACCCAATAGTTAATTAGTTAAGTGATTGTGATAAAACAATATGCCATATCTGACTGGAGAATTGCATTTACAATTTACATATTACAAATAGCAAACAAGCTTCCAAATTTTGTGAAGCTGAAAAAGTCTCTCGGAGAACAATGTCAATTCCACGATTTAGACTTTTTCATGATTTTCAACAAGTGAAACTTCGATTCTTTGAATTAATTTTATGTATTATCCAGCCCTAACCTATCATAAGACAATGATATATTAGTAATTGTCGTGTACTTTGTCATCTTCCTCCAGTGAGTACTACTTCAGCCTCCACAACCTGGAGCGAGACTTCTTCCTGAGGAGGAAGATGGACGCGCAGGGCTTCCTCCCCATCTCCCTTATCGCCAGCTTCCACCGAGTCCAGGCCCTGACCACCGACATCAGCCTCATCATGGAGGTAGTCCTGGCTTTCATACACTATGAGTAACGCCTTCAGCAGGGAGGGTGGATCTATGTTATTGCACAGGTGTCAAACATGCAACCAGCAGGTCAAAACTGGTCCGCCAAAGGCTCCATAGGATGAATTTGTGTAACGCAAACTTAAGATATTAACAATCATTGTCACACCTGATCTTAAATGATTCAATCTCATGTGGGTCAGACCAGTAAATACTATCATGATAACCTATTAATACTGACAAGGTCAAATTTTTCTGTGTTTTGGTGTAAAAAAAGTAAAATTACATGATATTTACATTTACAAACTATTCTTTCACAAAAAAATGTGAATAACCTGAACAAATTTGAACAACCTGAAATGTTTTAAGAGAAGTAACTGCAATTTTATCAATATTCTGCCTCTTCTGTTTTGTGTATTTGTACACATCGCACTGTAATATGTAAGTTGTAATGCACATGTGTAAATGATAAACTGAGGCAGAATGTTGTTTAAATTGCACTTTTTTTTTTTTTTTTAAGGGAATGTCATTTGGTTCATAGTAGTTCATGTTATTCACATTTTTGTACTGGATAGTTTGTAGATGTAAACATTTTTTTTCATCATGTAATTTTACCGTTGCGATATAGTGATGTCACAGGGCAGTGGCCATATTAGATTGTGTAGCTTTTAGTAAAATTGAACTTTGAACATATTTACACGCAAGTTTTCTTTATGTTTTTTTAGTTTTTTTTGTCATTTTTCCCTTAAATAAATGAACATTTTCTATATGTTTTAATATTAAAAAACTATTAAAATGTTAACATTTACAAACTATCCTTTCACAAAGAATGTGAATAACCTGAACAAATATGAATTACATTAAATATTTTAAGAGAAGTGCAATTTTATCAATATTCTGTCGGTTACCAAATGCTTTGTGCATTTGTAGCTCCACTGAGGCAGAATTGTTAAAATTGCACATTTTTTAAAGAAATTTCAATTTGTTCATGTTATACAAATTTTTCAAAGGACATTTTGTAGATGTAAACATTTTCATTGTGTAAGTTTACTGTTGTCAATGTAAAATACAGAGAAAAGTTTGGAATTGGCATTATTATTGATATGTCACAGGGCCGTGGCCATATTGGATTGTGTAACCTTTAGTAAAATTGAACTCTGAACATATTTGCAAGAAAGATTTCTTTGTGGGGTTTTTTTTTGGCATCTTAACCTTAAAATAAATGAAATTCAACATTAGTAGAAAGTAAAATGCAGTAAGTTTTTGTAGCTTTTTAGTTTGGAATTGGCATTATTTTTATATTATTATGCTATTATTTTTCTGGTCCGGCCCACTTCAGATCATATTGGGTTGACTGTGGCTCCTGAACTAAATGGACTTTGACGCCCCCGGGTTAACTCCATGAGATCAGGCCATGAATGTGTTTGTGGAAATGTCATCGATAGTTTATTAAGTAATGGTTAGAATTTCTGCCCCGGCTACAAAAGTGAATTCAACCCCTGCTTTGTGTCCAGGCTTTGAAGAGCAGCACAGAGGTGGAGCTGGTGGATGACCGAGTTCGCTGTAAAACCGACCCGGAGCGCTGGCCCATCGCCGTCCCTCAGGTGGTGGGTTCACCTCGCACCGACTTCTCCCAACTCATCAACTGTCCCGAGTTTGTCCCACGACAGACGCTCAACTCTACAAACACCGGTCAGTGTCCACCGCCGTCAGATGAAGTTACTCACGCTTATTGACCCACATGTATGAGTTAGTAACTGTGAAGTAAGGTGCTATTGAGGAGTTTCTCTCATAAAGTAAATGTATCAGACGTCCCAACTGGATTTAATGAGTGTGATTGAAAATTAACAGCAAACTGATAGACTTGGACAACCTCTCCTTTTTGAGACAGTCATTATTATACCTCCATGGGTATTACATATACCAGGAATTTTATCCATCCCATTTTTTGGACTCAATTCACCCAATTCTTTAACATGTTTAATTGCTTGTGGGTAAAAACAGTGTTTTTATGACAGTTTGGCTGAAAATATGACTTAGGCAATTATGTTGTGAGGCTAGTCACATGTTCTGTACCATTAAGAGAGGTGCAGTGGCAGTTTGATGGCTAATTTTTTTAAATTATTAACAATTTTTTTTGAAAGTTTTTGAAAAGATTGATAATTAGGACTCAAAATGAATCCCTGTTTAGGCAAGGTATCACTTTTTATTTAAAAAAAGAAAAAGCTGTTGCTTTCCTGATATGAGCATGTTTGTTTTTGTCAGGTTGTTTTTCCATCAGACCTCCTCCTATTACTGTGGTATTTGTGTGCCTTTTCTTTTAATTAATTTCAGTGTCTTCACTTTCTGTCTATAAAAACGATAATAATAATAATAATAACTAGAAGTTATTAATGACAGGCCTAGTCCCCCCCCCCAAACAGAGCCCACTGAAGTTAGCCCAGAATGACGATGGTCCCTGTATCGCCGGTATTCCATAATAATGTAAACAAAGCCATTCACTGTGAATGCATGCTGGACAGCTCATTGCAATTGTAACAACTGATGACATCACACACTCTAAAGAATGAGATTTTCACAATTGAAAATTGGTTCGTTGCACATTTTTTAACCAAACAAAATTCTTTTGAAAACTTTGGATCATATCGGGGTAAAGATTGTCCGTGCGAACATTCAAGCAAATTGGACAAAATCCATAGGAGGAGTTTAAAAAAGTATTTTTCTAATTTTTTGTAAAAAATTAAGGTGAAATGGGTGTGGCCTATCCCAGGTGATTCAGCGCTATTTAGTGAATCTGAGGATATGTGGTTTTTGAAGGCGTGACATACGGTGTGAAGAGTAAAGGCCAAAATACATGTTTGAGTATGGAAAATTGTTTTGTTCATAATTTGCGCATTTTTTGACCAAACAAAATTTTTTTTACAAATTTGGATCAGGTCAGGTCTTTAAGGTTAATACCCTTGAGTGACTTGAGTTAAAAAGGGAAGGTGAAGCATTACTTCCTCCTGCAGTTGTTAAACAATGATAAACCTCTCTTAGTCAGAAACGCAGTGACTCATATGTTGCACTTGAAATATTTACAACATGTAATTATTAACTAACATCCATGGAGATGCAGTTTTTGTCATCGATACAGAGAAAATGATTTAATGAGGCGATCTCAGATAATTATCTAGAAGTGACATGATTATTAAACATATTGTAAGTAAGGTGATGCAGATTAAAATACTCACATTAAAAGTCTTAACCTGACTACATGAAAATTCTAAAGCATTATTGTTATTTTTACTCAGTAAAAATAAAACAGCTTCAGCTTGTTTTTGTGCATGACACAGAGTTAAGCTCATATCTTGGTTTCATATGAATGCAGATAAAGCAAAAAAAGCAAACTGTAGCAGTGATTACGGTTTAATAAGCCAGTTGATAAAAAGAAATTAATCTGTAACTAAGATAACTTTTATCAGTGGTTTTAAATATTTTCTTTAACATTTTGTTGGTACCGGCTTCTCAAAAGAGAGGATCAGATGAATTTCTTTTCTGGCCTTAATATTAAACTCGAAGTTTGTATGGGTGCTTGAAATTCTTTAAAATTACTGACTTTCAATGTTGTGTTTTCAAGTACTGACAGTTGCTTGAATTTTATGTTAAGTACTTGCAATTATAACTCTGTGATATGATTTATTTATTTTTAATATTAAGTCTGCCAGGTTCGATGTCAAGCCAAAGCTATTTACAGAGAGGTTATACATTTAGAAAAGTAAAACTTTATGTTAAAAAAACAAAATTGTTAATTGAAAAGTGAAAAAAATAATTCTGAGTATATGTATTCCTGTAGATGTGGATTTTACCCCAGTGATAAGGTGTTCTGCCAGAAAAATTTGAAAAGGGCCCTTAACCCATTAAGACCCAGCGCTGCTTTTATGTCAGTCCCCAAATGAAATTTTCTTTATATTTAACCTTTATTAAGAAATTTATCACCATTTATAATAATATTATCTCCTGTATTTTGCATTTTATCAATATAAATCAGGTATTTTTCTGTATTTAGTTTACTGATTATGTAGATGTTCATAAAAGATCAGATTAAAGTTGAGGGTTACTACTTCAGAAACAAAGAAAACTGCAGATAAAGTGACTTTTTCAGTAAAATCTATCATTAACTGAACATAAACTAAGCATTTCCTGTCACTGATCCAACTCCATGGGTTTTACTGGTGGATCAATCAATGTTGTAGAAGATGACGGTGTTTCCACAGTAACCACAGGGCCTCTGAACGTCCAAATGAGTCATATCTGATGACCATGAAAAGATGAATAACTGTATTTTACACCAAATATTTACATGGATTGATAGGATTAATGGATCAACAGGTATTAAACCAGGGGTCTCCAACATGCGGCCCACCAAAGGGTCCAGTCCAGCCTGTGGAATGAATTTGTGAAATACTAAAATTACATTGAAAATATTAACAATTATTTTATCTCAGGTTTCACATCCAGACCATTTCAATCTCGAGTGGATAAGATCAGTAAAGGAAGAAAACTATAAATACTGACAACTCCAATTTTTTCTCTTTGTACATATAAACTTTTTCATGTAATTTTACTGTATTTTTATTGAACCACACAATAATTTCTCAAAAAAATGTGAATAATTTGGCAAATATGAATCCACTGATCTGTAAGTTGTAATGCACATCTGTAAATGATAAACTGAGGCAGAATATTGTTAAAATTGCCGTTATTTTTCTTAAGAAATTTCAGATTGCTCTTTTTATTCACATTGTTTTAAATGACAGTTTGTACATTATCATAATGTAATTTTACTCTTTTCACTGTAAAACATAGAGGAAAGCTTGGAGTTGACATCATTTATATATTATTGTGTTATTGTTTTCTTGGTCCAGCCCACTTCAGATCAAATTTGGCTGAATGTGGCCCCTGAAATAACATGAATTTGAGACCCCTGAATTTAACATTTTACAGCAGTAGATGCTTTTGGTTGGTGGTGGATGTTTGGGACTTTTTGGCTTAAAAGTGCTTGAAAAGTGCTTGAATTTGACCTGGAAAGATGTGTACGAATCCTGTAAACCACACTTATAATGAAAATGAATGAACATTAGACATTTTTAGAGGCATTTTCAGCATTTTTTTCGAGGCCAAACATCTCACTGAAGCTGCATTGCTAGTGAAAATGATCTGTAGTTGTAGGCCTGTTACTACAGAAACCATTTTTTTAATCCACATTCGTCATCGTCTTCCTCACTTTATCACTTCTCCGCTGTGATCAGAGCTGACAGTGTGATTTTACAGCAGCGTTAAACGTGGTCTGAGTGTCTGTGCGATGTGTCTTTCAGCTTCATCGCCTGTGAAGGAGACCCTTCCTGATTCCTCGGAGCCTCAGGACTCGGCCGAGCGCGGCTCCTCGAAGCAGGACCCCCTCCCATCCAAAGACTCCGCCCCCAAACCGGACCCCGACGCCTGGATCCAGGTGGAGAAACGCCACCGACACACCTCTGGAAAGGCCAAGGTATGGAGCCCACCACTCATTTTCATCCTCCTCCTTTTCTGTTCCTCATTCATGGAAGACAATCTGTTTCGTCAAAACTTTGAATTATAGTAAAAACTATTGAATTTCTAACCCTTTTGCTCTGAAATGTAGTATCTGAATTTTTTGTCTTTGAATCAACTCTTTGAGCAGCTTAAATTTATAATACTTGATGTTTTAAATGTGAATTTTTTTATGAACCTTGAAAATAAAAAAATATTGAAAATATGAAGAGTTGAATTCAGAGACAAAAAATTCAGATACTTCATTTTAATGCAAAAAAAACCCAAAAACCTAATTTTAGTGCACACAAAATTCAGATACTTAATTTCACTGCAAAAAAAAGTCATATTTTAATTTCAGTGCAAAAAAAATCAGACTTAAATTCAGTGAAAAAAAATGTAAACACTAAATGTCAGTGCAAAAAAAAATCAGATATTTAATTTCAGTGCAAAAAAAAATCAAACACGTAAATTCACTGCAAAAAAAAATCAAATACGTAAATTCACTGCAAAAAAATTCAGATACTTAATTTCAGTACAAAAAAATTAGATACGTAAATTCAATGCAAAAAATTCAGATATTTAATTTCAGTGCAAAAGACTCAGACTTTTTTTTTCAGTTAAAAAAATTCAAATACTTAATTTCAGTGCAAAAAAATCTCAAATACTATTTTTTCCCATTAAAAAAAAATTAAAATACTTAATTTCAGTGCAAAAAAAAAATTCAGATACTTAATTTCAGTTCAAAAAAATCCATTGCTATATAAATTCAATGGGTTTTCTAATTCAGAGTTTGATGAGACAGATGTGCTTCCACACTCATTCCTTCTTTTTCCTCATCTTTTCCTTCCCTCCCACCGCCTCCGTTGGCGTCCTGGCCTTTCGGTCAGCAGCATGCCAGCGATGATGCGTGTGTTGTCGACTCCCCCTCCCCCACAGCGCTCGAACCCGCCTGCCTCCCCTCTGCAGTTGAGTACTTCATCCTCTTCGTCACCTATCACAGCCTTTCATTCGGCTCTTCCTCCTTTTGCTTCTCATTCATTTCACGTCTCACATCATCCTTCATACCTCATTAATCTCTCATGTATTTGTTAACTGCATCATAGACTTTCATTTCCCAACATTTCACTATTTTTTTCTTGGTTAACCATGACCTCAGTGTCACTTTTTAACCATTTTAACCCTTTAGACGCTGGAGTGTTTTTCATAAAATATTAAATTTTGATATAAAGATTTCAAAAACATGTATCTTGGAAGTCATACTGTTAATGACAAAAATATTAGGTATAACACAAAGTTTATGACGGGAGTAAATTTAATCATTTAATTTGCATATTGTGACATCACATGCCGGCAGCCATATTGGATTACCTGATTCTTTATAAAATTGAACTTTAAACATATTTACATTGAAGTTTTTTTATATTTTTTTGTCATCTTATCCTTAACTAAATTTACTTTTTCTTATGTTTTAGTATTGTTAAAGTAAAAATGAAGACGGTAACAGTTATTTTAGTTCAGGTTCCTAATTCAGTCCAATTCAGTCTCAAGTGGGTTGGATCAGTAAAATACTATCATAATAACTTTTTTAATTTAATAATTTAATTTAACAACCAATTTTCCCCTTATTTTTTGTGTTAAAAAGTAAAAATATTTGAAACTGTTAACATTTACAAACTGTCCTTTCACAAAATATGTGCATAACCTGAACAAATAGGAATCACATAAAATATTTTAAGAGAACTAAGTGCAATTTTATCAATATTCTGTCTGTTACTACATGTTTGGTGTGTTCGTAGATGCATTGTGCTCTGTAACTGAGGAGGAATACTGTTAAAATTGTACTTCTTTTTCCGAAGAAGTTTGATTTTATCCATGGTTGGTCAGGTTATTCACATTATTGTAAAGGTTAGCTGGTAGATATAAACATTTTCATCATGTAAATTTACTGTTAGTTCACATTTTGCACAGTTATTGCACATGACTGTACTGTCTTCCCACATGTAGTCAAACATCTGCGTGCCTTGTCGTGTTTCCACCAGGAACGTAGTGAAGCTCCACGGCCGAGCCTCCAGACTTCACAGACCGAACCAGACCAGGAGGAACTGGACTTTCTGTTCGACGAGGAGATGGAGCAGATAGCGCCGAGGAAGAACAAGTTCACCGACTGGTCAGACGAGGACGATTCAGACTACGAGCTGGACGACCAAGACATCAACAAGATCCTCATCGTCACCCAGACCCCTCCCTACCTTCGCAAACACCCCAGCGGCGACCGGACCGGCAACCACGAGTCCCGGGCCAAGATCACGGCTGACCTGGCCAAAGCCATCAACGACGGGCTTTATTACTACGAGCAGGACCTGTGGAAGGGCGAGGAGCAGCCGGAGTGTAATAAGGTAAGACGGTAGCTGCAGAATGACGCTGTTGATGGGATGGTTTTGGTCTGCGTCGTCGTTGTCTTTGTTCGCAATTTAATCAAACATCTTCTCTGATGAAATTACTTGTCAGATTCATTTCATATTTAATTTGCAGGTTCCTTGGGACAATGTCTATAAACTCTTTCCATACTTTTGATAAATGTTTATTTTTAAATTATTGATGAATTTTTAAAATATTGAAAAATTTGCCTTTACTTATAATGATCAATATTTTGATGGTTCACAACATGGAAATGGTTAGAGATATCAGTATAGTTACTATTGAGCACTGAGAGGAAGTCATATATGAACTTCCATTTGGGTCCATGCCCTTTGACCTCAAATGACCTTGAAGGGTCAAACTCAAGGTCACCAGGGTTGAGTTTTCAACAATCATCCTCTCCGAAATTACTGGTTGGATTAATTTCAAATTTTATATGTAGCTTTCTTGGGACAGTGTTTATAAAGTTTGCACACAGTTTTGAGAAATTTAGATTTTTAAATTTTGTACAAATTTTTGAAATAGTAAAAATTTGTCTTTACTTATAATGGTTTATATTTTGATGGTTTGTACCATGTAAATGTTTAGAGATATTATAGTTACTACTGATCATTGATAGGAAGTTAAACATGGACTGAATGAGTTGAGTTCTCCTCCAGTAAAAGTACCCTCTACTTCTTTTGAGAGATTGACCTCCTGCATCAAAGGACTCTAACATAGAAACAAAACCTCGCAAATTCAACTTGTTATTGATTCTTGATCGAACACGCTGGTGAGTTACGGGGACATTGGTCCTACTCTCTGTCATTTCAGCCATAAAATTAAGGCAGTCCGCCATAAAACACCCATGAATCCTTCTGTTGCTATGTGCTGTTTTAGTATCCATTTGTCACCTCCCTGATACCCAGCGCTCGGAGCATTTTGACGTGAAAGCTTTGTGACAGAGCTGTTAAACTGGCTTGCAGAGTGTAGATGCAGCCAAAAATAGGGAACTATTTATCACCCACTATACGAGCTTCTAAACTACACGTGTGTCACAGCTGCTTCCAGAGCTGAGTGACCTCCTTTTGGAAATGCTGCCTCGTCTGCAGACCCTGGGAGTGGAAACACTGTGTGTAGGTTACACAGGATTGTCACTTTATTAAGGCCTCATGGTTCAGGGGTAGTTAAAGTCTTACATGTTGATGTGTGGTGATGACAGTTGTAGCTGTTAAACCACAATAAAAATAACAGCAGAATAAACTCATTGAAATCTCAAACTAGACAAATATACTGTAGTTGTTATTAACGATGTGAAAAAAAGCAAATAAATTTCCTAAATGTTTTTAATATTTCTGTAGCGCTTTTATCTTGTTGATCTATTCTTCATTGCCTCTCACATTCACATTCTGGTGGTGGTAAAGTACATGTGTAGTCACAGCTGTTCTGGGGCAGACTGACAGAAGCATGGCCACTGATATGTGTCAAACAGCCCCTGCAACCACCACCAGACATTCATTTACCAGTGCTGGAGGCAAGGTGGGTGAAGTGTCTTGGCCAAGGCAATTGGACGACTCGCTCTACCTCCTGAGCCGCCTCTTTAAATGTTAGACAAGTTTACAGCTGTATGGTGTAAGTGGAACAGAAATCATCTGTTTTAGCAACTGTTAAAACACATTTTAGTGGCATAAATGACTGTCAACAGATAAAAAAAGATAAAGATGTAAAATAATGTTAACCATTGAGTAAGATGTAGGTGCTTATTTTAAGAGATAACTAATGTTTTAACCTGCAGCTTTTCTGCAGAAATTCAACTATATTAAGACGTGCAAGTCGATCCACAGCTCCTACAGGTGTTACAAATATACCCAATGTTGGATTCAAATATGTTAATTCATCCTTTCAGGGGTTTTTTTTTTTGTTGTTGTTTTTTTTTACACAATTTTGCTCGGCATATTTCTGCCACTGGCACAGTTTTATATTCATTTTTATTGCCCCACTATCTAATACAGTCATTAAAAATGTTGGCATTATGATGATTTTTCGCATATTTTTATATATTTGTGTAATGAGGAAACACAATATT
>JAPTGZ010000016.1:33987630-34005725 GCA_029814645.1 Fowleria isostigma | reverse complement strand
GGACTTCCAGGAGGAGACGCTCAGAGACTTTGAGAAAGGTAAAACGCCCTCAAGTACCGGCGCATCCAAACACACACACATGTTCAGAACATGACAGTGACCGGCCAGACCAGGGGTGTCAAACATGTGGTCCGCGGGCGAAAACCAACCCACCAAAGGCCCCGATCCGGCCTGTGGAATGAATTAAATTGCAAAAATTACACTGAAGATATTAACCCTTTAACTAACCCACCAAGAAAAATACAATGAAAAATATTTTGCTTGCACTTCTTATTCCCTTGGGTAATTTCTAGATTTTTTTTTTAAATTTTATTTACTCAAAGTGTGAAATTACGTATTAATTTTTTCAACATATTCATGATGTACTACCACCACTAAATGTTTCATATTTGCAGCAAAAGATGAACAGAGGTTTTGATTTTACAACAAATAATCCAATATTTCATATTGGCTTAATTTTTCTACTCTTACCATTAAGCAACAAATCAGCCATGTGGTTGAACATGTTTTAAAAGATTACTACATATCTAATTTAAGTTTTTTCTTTTATTAAATAATATAATTATGTTCAGGAAGGCCTCTTATACTATGATATACCAAAAAAGTATTTATATTTTTCATATTTTTACCAAAAACAGTCCAGATGTCTTTAGTGTTGTTCGTCTTTCTTGGCTCCATTAGATTCAGATAAGTTCGGTACTCCACTTATATAGAAAATGTGATAAAACATATGGTCAAGCAAGCAGTTAAAGGGTTAACAGTCAAGAGTGTTGAACTCATTTTACTTTATTTTTTACTTTTTATTAGAGGTCAGTCGATAGGGGTTTTTCTAAATCAGATGTCAGATTTTTTCCAAATTTGGTCAGCTGATGGCCAATATTGACAGCCGATTTTTGAGGCCAATAAAGTTAAATAGTAAGTTGAGGCATAATACTGTTAAAATTGTACATATTTTTCTGAATTTCATTCATATCTTTTTTGTTTGGATAGTTTGAAAATGTAAATACATAATGTAATGATATTTTTTTGCACTAAAAGATCATTTTGGAGTAGTAGTCATCCATAGGCTATAATGCTAATGTAATATACTGTGCATTTGGTGGAGCTCAGGGAATCACTGATTACACTCAATGAAGGAAGAAATGTGTCAAAAATGCCTGATGTTTGATTTGTTCCCCGTGTTTCCGTCCTCCTCAGGTCAGCTGTACGGGCTGGAGAAGTTCTGGGCCTTTTTAAAATACTCTAAGATTAAGAACCAGCCCATCGACCCCAAGCTGCAGGAACACCTCTCCCAGTTTAAGAACCTGGAGGACTTCAGGGTGGTGGTGAGTTCCACTTTATTCAACTATTCACTACCGGATTCATGCAGGTGCTGGAAATCCTTGAAAATGCTTGAATTCCAATGTTGTGTTTTCAAAGTCTGAAATGTGCTTTAATTGTAGTTTCAGTGCTTGCTAGGCCTGCAACTAATGATGGTTATAATAACTGATTAATCTGTAGATTGTTTTAATAATCGATTCATGGGATAAACCCAAAAGTCTCCATTTGTCGACAAATCAAGTGACGGAGCGGCCTTAAACACCACATCACTCTCTCCAACGGTGTCTTTTTTTTTTTTCCTTCTCACTGTTTGAGGAGTTTGTTTCCATAAACCTGTTCTCTGTATTGTGTTTAAATGCTTGTTAAATGTCCAAACTGCAAAGAAAGTAACAGTACTTGACTCAGTTCCACTCGTTCCAACTCTAATTTACATTAAAATTAAGAACCAATTATTACTAACTTTGCAGCCCCTCGTGACAAATGACTCAAAACAGTGGCAATCAAGGCATTGGAGTAAATACATTTTCCCAAATTCTACAAGTTATGCATTTTTTCCAGCATGGCAGGTATTTAATTCTGTTCTAAGTAGACTTAAAAAAGCCTTCAAGTCTTAAATTGAACTTGTAGGAACCGTGTTGTTGTGTTCTATTCATATAGTACATTTTTTCCACTCTGTGTTGTTGTTACTCAGCCTGTTTGCAGTCAAATATGAATAGGTAATGTGTCCAAATGTCAACACATCATCTTTATCCAATCCTCCTCTCATGTTTTCTCTCACTGACTTAAAATATTCCCAACCAATCCAGCGGGCCGTTGAGTGCCTGTTTGTTTTTCGGCTTCATAAATCTATGTATGTATGCATGAAGCCTAATGAAAACTGTGCGATCTGTTCATGTGGGATGAGTGAGAGGTTGGTTGGTACGAGACGTTCTTCAGTTACATTCTGTTCAGTGCTGTAGATAAACTCATTAAGTTGGTATGTTATCAGTTTCGTACGTTTTATTCCATGGAATGCCTTGAAATTGTGCACCGCTGCAACACTGACATTTAAAGGTCTGTGGGTGGAACATTGGCTCTGAAGTTGAGTTCTGCTTTCTGTTAATCGATGTTTGCACACAGTCGACCACGTGAACGAACGCACTGAGTCCTCACATCCATGTCCTGATGATTTGGGCCAGATACATGCACTGTTGGACCAGTTATTAAAGAACTGAGAAAGCAGAGGAGGGTGTTCTGGAATCACACTGATGATGATGATGTGATTCAAGAACAGTAGTGTGGTCTGAAGATGAAGGTCACAGGCATCGTTTTAGCCCTTTGATGTGTAAGTGGGTCCAAAATGACCTTGAGAGGTGGTGTTCGCCAACATTTTTGGAAAGAGAAGTTGTTTCGGATTCCAGGGATTCCTCAAAAAGCATGTTATCAGGCGCTTTCAGAGAAGTTCTAAGAACTCGAAAGAGCTATCCACCTCAAATTTGGTTCTAGGAACTACTTTCCCCAGGGGAACTTTTTCATTTTGCATTCGCTCAAGCAGCAGAGACTGAAAATTCCAAGATGCTATTTGTTTTTTGACTAGATGACCATAATGAGATGATGTGATATGATAGTAGAACACAAGGCAGAGGCAGAACAGAGACAATTGCGTCTTTATTATCATGTGCCGGACCGTTCTTACCCAGACTGTACTGTCCCTTCTCAAAGTAATACTGAGAAACGGCAACAGTTTCTCTTAAAAACTGTGAAGAAGTGCAAGAAGTGGAAATGGGCGTGGCCTGAGTTCTACCAAACACCTACGTCATATAGTTCCTATGGAACCATAAAAAGACCCTGTCTGGGAGGAGGAACTGAAATGGTTATAGGAACTATGGTTCATGGTTCCTAGTTCCTATGCTGTCTGACTGTGTGAAAAAAGGGGCTAATTCCTGAAAAGGCAAAAATCTTTGATTATGTGATGGAATACGCAGGGGTTTTATGTGACTTTATGTGGTAAAACAGCAAGAAATCAGCAAAAAGTGTGCAATTGTAAAAATATGCAGGAACTGGAAAAACCTGCATTTCAATGGAAAAAAAAAGATTTTTCTCCGAAACCCTGTTCTAACAAAGGCTACTACTAAATGACATCCTATGATAAGCAAACATCCAAGACATCCACTACATCAGACAGTTGTGGTTCTGTTTGAGGTCTTGTGTATTTTCTAATTGTGGCTCAAACATGGTATTAACATCTGAGTCACAACTGTCAAAAATAAAATAATTGCTTCCTGCTTCACAAAAGTGAGGTACAACAGACCATCTGTGTCAAGGCTTAGAGCTTTTATGTTCATAGAACATTATTATCGCTGCAGCAGAAACCACATTCAGATGTTTTGTGCTGGAAAAGTGGCTCTCATGTTGATTTCCTCTATTGTTCCAACATATAAGCTGCATGGACTGTAAAATAGTATGGCTATTTTACAGTCAATACAATAGTACCTGCTTTTCTCTAGGATATCAGTACTGTTGGTTGTCTTTTGCAGATATTTGTCTGCAAATGAGCTGCATTTTTCGTTTTTTTTTCCTGACTAACCGTGAAACTAACCATGGTTAGTTTTACCTTCCGTGGACACATGAGCCGATGATGTTGTATGTTATATCACTACCCATGTCAAATTACAATTCAATGTTTTTAAACTTCATGTGGAAAAATGCAGGGATTGTGAAATCATGTAAGTTCCACATATTTTGTGCAGCTATATTCTAGTATTGCACTGAGTATGCGTCACCTTTGCGAGAAAAATGCTGACCCCAAATGTGTGCCATTTGCTTGAATTTGTGTTGAATTATGTGATCACATAATCAACATTTTCTGAAGGGACTGGTGATATCATGCTGTTTAAATTTTTAACTGAAGTTTTATAGATTTTTATCATTAAATTGCAGTTTTTCCTATGACTACCCCAACCTTTCATAGGTGGGTCAAAATGACCTGCATTCATTTACAATGGAATTTAAAATTTTCAGCACAACCAAAAAGACTCACTCACTAAATGGAGGTTCACATTGTTCTGTTGCAGTTATATACTTTTGCTTTTCAATTTTTTCAAAATAAACAGAATTTAAAAAATTCTAAATCATTAAAAATGTAAAAAAAAAAAAAAAAAAAGAATCAGTCAATCATTTTTTTGTGGACCAAAATATAATTATTTTCAACTTGACAAAATGACAAAAGTTGCATAAAAAAAACACTGATTTTTTTTACCTGGATTATTTTTGACTCATTTCTGGGAGGATGTCGGGTCCAGACACCGGCACATTTAAGGGTTAAACTAATATCTGTCCTTTTGTAAACCCTGAAGGTGTGAAATGACCTCTGTAGAACCAGTGTTTGGTCATTTCTTATGCAGAGTCGAACAATAACATGATTGACTCCATCTGTCGCTACAAACAGCTGTGAGCTCAATGATATTACAGGTCATAGTTATTATATACACTAACTAATAAGATCCTTCATAATGAACATTAAGTTGGATTTGTGCGGTTCTATTCCTCTAAATGTTCTACACTGGACCTTTAAAAGTGTTGGACTTATTATCGTGTGTAAATGTTTGCTCCTTCTCTTATTATCACGTTGTTTTTCATGAGGAGGAAGTTGCTGCTGACTACAGTGACATTTTAAAGGGAAGCTGAAGAGAAATGACAAATTGTTGCTGCAATGTTTTTACAAAACATCAATGTGCAAAATGACACTTGAACAGACTCTTCTAAAATGAAACAATCCCATAAATAAAATAACATACTCTTTAACCCTTTAATTACTTGCTGGACCATATGTTTTTAATCACATTTTGAGTCTTTATATTTCAATAAGTAGAGTACCAAACTGATATGAACCAAATTGAACCAAGAAAGATGAAAATAACTAAAGACATTTGGACTGTTTTTGATGAAAATATGAAAAATAAGAAATTTTTTTTTGGCATATCATAGTATAAGAGGCCTTCCTGGACATAATTATACAATTTGAACCACAAACAACAGAATTAAGGTTTCCAGTACGAAGAGATTCATTAGCGCAAAAATATGTGACTGTCTATTTATATCCTCTGGCCACGCCCACTGGTCACCTCGGAGACACTTGTCCAAACTTCAGGTTACCAAGGAGACACTTGTCCAAACACCTGAAGAAAGAGAGAGAGAAGAGACAAAAGTACTCACATTCTGTACTTAAGTAGAAATACAGCTATTTGTGTGAAAAAATACTCTGGTAAAATTAGAAGTATTGATTAACAAAAAAAAAACAAAAAAAGTACTTCTATTTTTGTACTTAATTACAATTAAGCTGTACCTTTTTACTTAAGTGAAGGAGGTGAATCTATACTTGGACTTTTACGAGAGTATTTTTCCCACACATACTTCTACTTAAGTACAGAATGTGAGTACTTTTGTCACCTCTGCACAACATGCACCGTATTTTAATATTGGCTGTATTGAGGTTATCATCATCGGAGGTGGAAAGTAACGAAATATAACTTCTCAATTGTAATAAAGTGCAAAAGTAAAACTGCATTTTTTGCCATGAATGAAACAATATTTAATTACATCTGTCCATATGTCGAAGTGTCCTTGGGCAAGACACTGAACCTTAAACTGCTCCCAGTGAGGCCTGGTAGTGCCTTGTATGACAGCATCCGCCCACTAGTGTGTGTGTGTGTGTGTGTGTGTGTGTGTGTGTGTGTGTGTGTGTGTGTGTGTGAATGGGTGGATGTGAGGCTTGTATTGTAAAGTGCTTTGGGTGCCATTAATGTGCGGAAAAGCGCTATACAAGTACCGACCATTTATCCAGTGCCCAAAATGTAGTTTGTCGTATTGTTCTTTATCTGATTTTCATGTGCTCGAGGTAACCTAAACTAATTGACCTCTGACCTTTCTGACCCGCAGCCCCCCATGGGAGAGGAGGGAGGCAGAAGGAGACGTCACTCGTCCTCGGCCGGGGATGAGGGGAGGCGTCGGCGACATCCTTCCAACTCTACCTCAAAGCCCGCGCAGGCGTCAAAGTCCTCCGGCAGCACCGCTCCGCCCGCCGCCGCCGCACCCAAAGACAACGCCCCGAAACCGGCTCAGGCAGCAGCGCCCGCCCAGGGGAAGAAACCAGAACCAGGAGGGGGGAAGAAGGAGAGCGCTGCGCCCAACAAGTGAAGCCCCTCCCTCCTGAGTGTCAGAGGGGGTTTGGGGATGAGACCCAGAGCGACGCGGCGGCTCCGAGCTGCATGTTTTAGCAGCGACACACATATGAAGAGAGAGCGTTTGAGGGCGTGGTCGACTTAATTTGGCTGTTTTTATCAGTGCATTTCATTTTAAAGCCAGCATAGGCAGTGAGCTTGAATCTGTGCGCCTCATAACGTTTACACAAAAATGCATTCCCTGCATTTTGCCTTTACTCTCTCAGATGCCAAAACTCTAAACAGCCCCGCCTGTTGACGTGTGATTCTATTTGCCAAGATCAGAGATGCTGCGACAGTTCAGTCCTGTGTGCCTTAATCGGACTCACCGAAACAGCCAGAGGGCCATTAGACACCAAATTAGTCCAATTCAGATTGTGTTTGTTTTTTGTTTTTTCTTTTTTTTAGTCTTCCTGATTAATTCTGACCTGAATCCTGTGTTTAAACTGACAACTCCGTTTCTTTTTTTTTTTTTTTCCTCATGACAATCACGTTGAGATCTGTGTTAATTTGTGAAGGACTGACGCCGAGGCTGCTGCTCCGTTAACCGACGTGCCCTGACGCATCACAGCTGAACTGGTTTTTAATTCAAACCTGCAAGAAAAAAAAAAAACACAACATCATTAGAAAATGGTATTTTTTTTCTGGGAAGCTTTACTTAAGTCCTGTTTTTACACCCAGAGATAGTATAATTTATTGTTTTATTTTCGTGTTATTTTTCAATTTACTTGATTGATGGAATAGTCTTAGGTAATCATTGCAGTTTTTAATGGCTTTTGCTATTGAATATGATAAAAATGAAATGTTTCTGCTGAAATAATGGGTGTGAGCTAGCAACATAAAACTATATTTTAGCTTTGAAGTTTACTTGGTATTATTGTTTGAGGTTTGGTGCTTTTAGAGCACTTTAATCCTTAACTTTCCTTTTCTTTCATTGAGCGACTTTTAAAGAGGTTTTAGAATTGAATTTAAAGAAAAAATGTAAATACTATAAAAATCATTTGCTATTCAATTATTCTCTTGATTTTAAGAAGTGATTTGTTTTATCGGTAGCGTGGTTTTGAGTGAGTTTTAGGATAAAGCGATGCATGTTAATGCCTTGAATTGTAAAATGCAAAAAAATATAAAATAACAGTTGATTGTACTGGACGTGTGTTTGTGTGATCTGTCCTCGTTTGCTCACTCGGCACATTTCTCTCTCCTGCCTCTGAATTTCTTCTGGCGTTGCTGAGGGCGCGTCGTCGAGCCTGATCAGCAGGTTTTTGTTCCCGAGTGAAAGTCAGCAGCTGTCATCACACACTTATGAATCTGTCAGATCATTTCAGATTATTGCTGTAAATCTAAAGTGGTTTTTGCATCACTATTTTTTGCCAGTTTCTCACAGGGTAAGCAGGATTTAAAAAAAAAAAAAAAAGTGTTTATAAGATGTGTGCATAGCAACGAGATAACAGAGGAATGAAAATGTCAACCAGATGAAGTTCAGTCACTGCAGGGATCACATTAGGTTAGAGTCAAACTAAAAAAGGCTTTTATTAAATGTTAAAGTTGTGTATTTAACTAAAAAAAAATTTAAATGGGGAAACTCATGGACATGTATCGACTTTTTAAACATAAAAATATAATACGTTATGGAAGGAATTCTCCATAAAACACATTGACTTCCATAGTGAATGTGTACCTGTAACACACTACGGGTCCCTGCACATGGACAAAAAGGATTAAAACTGGCTCCGGATCAAAACACAGGTAGGCGGGTGTGATGGTGCATTTAAATGTTCCTCGTAAACCGCAGCTTCAAAGCAGAAGCGGATTTATTTTCTGTTGTACATAGCGACGGGTAAGGCTTTTTTTTTTTTTTTTTTTTACACTTAGTGCAATTTTAACATATTTATCCATTTAAAATTAGTTTACAGCCAAAAAAAAAATCAAAAAGACTGAGTAAAATTTTAAGAGGCTACTTGTCAGTTCTTTGTAGTTGTTTTATGAAGTGAAAGTAAATGAAAGAACTGAAAAGTGCAATTCTCATTTTCACCACTTCAGTAAATGTCAGACATTTGAACTGTTTTAGTCACATTTCCTGCATTTTTTTTCAGACTATGAATGAGCAGGACAATTTAGATATTTAGAAATTAAAAGCTCTGTTTTGTTAAAAAATTCCCACATCAGCATTTGTACTGAATTTATTGAATGTACAACACTATTGTCCATAAAGTTGAAATAAGTTTATTTCAGACACATTATTCTTTTTTTTTTGTATTTTTTTTTTTATAAATAATACTGTCAATAATCACCTTTTGTCCAAGTTACCTTAAGAGTCCCAGTTACACTTTATCAGAATAAATTACATTTTCACAGTCGTTTGATGAGAAGAGGTAAAAAATATTTTTGGTTTTATTCAATTTAGTGATTTATTCTGAACATGCAATGAAATTTAACATATGTGTGAAAAGGTAAAACAGAAATAATAGCACAAAATTCAACAATCAAGACAATCTTACAAAGAAAAACAGCCCAATTTCATTTACATGTCTGAAAAGGGGTTGGAAGGAGTTTTTTCCAACTTTAGACACGATAGTATATATTGGCCTAAATTGATTTGGCAAATGTATTTTAATATGCATTTAGAAATATTGTAAGTATGCACATGGTTAAAGGTGAAATACTCAGTTACTCCAAGTCTTGTGTTTAAACATTAAATTACTGAACTGAAGAACTGCCATTGTTTGCACTACCTCATGTACCTGTAGTTGTACTTCCTGTTTAGATTTTCACTTGCACAGTCTATTTATTTTATCTTTTATACTTGTTTTTATATAGTTGTCATTCTGTGGATGGCAAAGCAACAGTTTAATTTCACAGGAAATATGTTTCCCCACTGCATATGACAATAAATTCTTAAAATGTTGGATCTTGAAGATGATACTGGATAAAATGTGAAGAATGGTACATTTTAGAGTAAAATTATTGAATACATTTATAGATGTTGCATCTGATAAGAGATCCTGAATAGTTTTTCTATTAAAGATCAGCTGAACTGGTTTTGTTCTGAAAAACATCTGTCTCTCATCCAAGAAATTTAGCAAACAGAAGTGATAAAGTCTCTTTGGTGTGTGACGAAACATGACCAACGACCTGTGCAAATGAGAGTTTATACAGACATCTGATAAGAGATGGTTCATTTTAATTACAGCATATGTCATAAATCATTTGTTTTCATGTTATATGAATAATATCACAGTGTAAAGTAACCAAAGCTACTGGTGGAAAATGTATTGGAGGTAATACATAATATTTACCCCAGAAATTTAAAGGAGTAGATGCATAAAGGAGAAATCAATCTGGATGGAAATACTTGGATAAATACCAAACAAAAAGTGAAGAACGGTACATTTTAAAGTAACATTATTGAATTATATTTATAGATATGAGAATAATAGTTTTTCTGTTCCGGATCAACTGGATCGGTTTTGTTCTTGAAAATATTTGTCTCTCATTCAAGAAACTTCAGCAATAGAAGTGATGGTGAAGTCTCATGGGTGTGTGACAAAACATGACCAACCTGTGCAAATGAAAATTTACAAAAACATATGAAAAGAGCTGATTCATTTTAATCACTGAACATTATAATTAACTGGATTATTTGTTTTTATCTTATATTAATGTACATATTTCAACATATTGCTGCTGTTTATTCACATTCAGCAACACTTTATTTGTTCCCAGGGGGCAGTTAAGTACATGAGCAGCATGACTTTACAGCATTTGTTACAAAGATTAATAAAAAGAAACACAAAACTGTAGTAATAATAATAATAATAATAATAATAATAATAATAATAATAATAATAATAATAATAAAATAAGCAATATATAACACAGTATGTCCAGTGCAGATAGTGCAAACAGTGCAGTGTAAACATAAGATCAAGACACATAATAATTATTAATTATTATTTGTTTATATTTCTTAAATTGAGGTAAGAGATCTTAAGAATGAGTAAAACAGAATGTATGTGCATAGTGAGTCCAGTGCACTCAGTACAAACAGGAGCTGGCAGGGATTAAAAATTCACAGATATTTTAGAGGTAGCAATGTTGATGTATAAATAATAAATTTAAAAAAACAGCAGAGACGTAGTGTAAGTCTGTACTGGACTGTGTACAACAAGCCAGGTGCATATTGTGCTTTTGTTTGGTTTACACTGAATATTCACTTGTCCATATATAAATTTTATATTTTATTTATACTTTATTTTTCTCTGCTAATCACAGTTTGCACAGGGATACTTGTTTCAACTTCATTTCACTGTGAGTGTACCTGAACATCCACATGTGACAAAAATCTTAAATCTTGAATTAAAGTGTAAAATAACTAAAGCTACTAAATGTAAATGTATTGGGAGTAAAAAAATTATTTGCCCCAGAGATTTAAAGTAGTAGAGGCAAAAAGAGTACATCAATCTGGGTGGGTAAATTTGGATAAATACCAACCCTGCACTGCACATGTACGTACCTGACACATAACAGACGCTCAACTAGTGGTTCCGTGATTCCCGACAGGCCTTGAACGCAGCTCGTGGCCAGGGGCGGGTAGGCGCTAACCGAGCAGTATGGCGGACGATGGAGACAGTTCGAGCGGACCAGTTGACACAAGCGGCGGGCAGGGGGCAGCGGATGAGTCGGACGGGCTCGGGCTCGGCGGGATGTTGCTGAATATCAGTATTTTGGTTCTGGTGGTGGCGGTCTGCGTGGCGGCGTACCGGCGGTGGGGCAGGCGGCTCGGCTCCGACGCGGCCCAGGGCGACGAGGCCTCGGCGCTTCCCAAGATGAGGAGACGGGACTTCACTTTGGAGCAGTTGCGGGAGTACGACGGACTCCAGAACCCCCGCATTTTGATGGCGGTCAACATGAAAGTTTTCGACGTTACCAGCGGTAAAAAGTTTTACGGAAAAGGTGAGTCGGGGAGCCTGTCAGCGGGCTGAGTTGGCGGACATGCCTCCTGTTGTTGTGGGGAGTTTGTCCCGGACAAAAATTTGGGCGCAAACCGACCGTTGAGGTTAGCTTAGCCGTGGCTTTGTCTAGTGTTTTTGAATGGGGCTAGCTGCTAGCACGTTAGCATGGCAGCACGTCAGCTTCGAGTCACTCATGTGCTTTGGATTCGTTGACTTTTTTAAACACTTACGCCCTCGTACTTGTGTCTGGTTTGGGTTAAAGTTGTGCAAACTGGGCTGGAGTGCACAGTTTTATCCGGCTCATCCCGCTAACTGTTAGCATGCTAGCTTGTTGACGTGCACAGACACTGCACTGTCTGGGTGTCTGGTCTGGTCTGATCCCGCCGCTTGTTTACACTGATTGGGTTCATCATGCATGTATTTAACGAACTTTGCATGATATTGTAAACCGTGTTCATAGTTTCTCTTTGCGGTTATGTCGCTGGGGATCAGATGTTTGCAGCTGGATGTTGAGTAAAATCAGATGTAGCAGTAAATAAACAAATATGACCGGCAGATGCAACCGTCACAGAGGGGTTATGGGGACTTTAAGGAGTTTTAATGGATCTAAGTTGTAGTTATTCCTGATACACAGCATTTCCTCTGCCTTGGCTTCCTCACCCTTCAACTGTGTAATAAACTATAATTATTCAGACTCACTCCCAGAGGTCTCATATGTCAGAGCTGCTCTTCCCCACCTCCATCCAGTACCGAGCCAACTAGGCCTGAATGTAGCTCAGCAGATTATGATCCACACTTTTAGACTCCCTGATGTGGGCCTGGCCATATATTAACATGTCAGCTGGCTTTGAAACCTCCTGATAGCTGCCTGTGTTCACCTGATATACAGTCTGATGTGTTTTATGGATGTTATTACTGCATGTGTGAGCGTCTGAATGTCAGTTTTCCCAAGTGGGTGAACAAAGTATTAATTCAAAGTGGTTAATCTACATGCAAATTTGCACAAAAGTAGATAATAATATCATGAACCAAAATTTAGCAAACATTTTAGTGAAGACTGTGTGTTTTTGCAACTTGTAAGACATTGTATTCACTAGCTGTCATTGTACAGTCACGAAAAAAAAATATTAGACCACCATGTGTTTTCTTTATTTTAACACCCGATACAACTAAAGGTACATTTGTTTGGACAAATATAATGATAACAACATAAATAGATTATAGTAGTTTAATTTCAGAGCTGATATCTATCCATTTTCTCTGGTTTTTTTATAATAAACTCACATGAGTTCTTACATCAGTGTGTCTGACAAAAACAGTGCTTTCAGACATTCCATGTTTTCTTTTCTGTCTGTTTTAGTCACATGATACACACAAGAGTTAATACTTGATTGCATAACCATTGCTTTTGATGAAATTTGAGGGTCCGATAAGTTTTTCCGTGGCTGTATTTGACATGGGGTTTCTACGCAAGTATGGAATTTGATTTTATAAATTTCAAGGTCTGGAAAAGTGTGGAAAATGGAAACAAATGTATGAAAAAAATATTCATGTTTCCAAGGCTGTTACCACTGTTCGGTGTGGTATTCTGACACTTTAGTTATTATGAAATACATCCATGTCATTTGCACATTGATATATGTGAATAAAGTAACCAAATATTTGACTGTGTTTGTGCTGAAGGTCTACAGTAACAGCATCACCAGGTTTTACCACAGAATTGGTTGAACTAGTACAGTATTTTGTGTGGGATTATAAATAACTGAGTCAGCATACAAACAAGTGGATCATTTTAACATTGTTAAGGAACATTTTTATTAGTAGATGAAATTGGTATGTTCTTTGGTGAACAAGAAATATCGCAATATTATTATTATTATTACAATGCTTTACACCCATAATGCAAGTTTTGCCAATATTGTGCAGCCCTAGCATCTACCTAAAATCCAAAGATGTTAAATCATATGGAAATTTGCACAAAAGTAGGTAATATCATCAACCAAAATTTTGCAAAAAATTTTAGTGCAAAGTGTGTTTTTGCAACTTGTAAGACCCCATATTCACCAGCTGTCATTATATATGACGTGTCACAGTGATGACTAAGTAAATCAAAAGTAATCAGAGTCAGAACACTTTATTGATCCCTGGAGCAAACAGCTTTTGTTACAACAGTCTGGTTCAGTGGAATAGAACTAGGCATACTTTGAGTAATTCCATTCTCTGCAGCCTTATACTTCTACTCAACTACTTTTTGGAGGGAAAATTTGTCCTTTTCGTTTTACTTCATTTACAATATACGTTGCAGAATCAGATTAAAGTAACATAAAAATCATCCAGTAAATTATTATGTATTATTAAATGAACAGAATGTATAGTAACAGAAAAAATCATTAGACCACCATATATTTTCTTCAATTTCTTGCTCATAGTAGTTTAATTTCAGAGCTAATATCCATTTTCTTTTTTCTTTTTTTTTTACTAACCAAAAATTACATAACTTCTTACATTCATATCTATAGCATTGTTTTGACAAAAACAGTGCTTTTATTCATTCCATGTTTTATTTTCTGTCTGTTTTAGTCACATGATACACACAGGTGTTTGGACTTGATTGCATAACCATTGTTTTTGATGACTTTTGATGGTCTAATAAGTTTTTCCGCAACTATACAGTAATTAAAATGAGCACCGTCATTAGCTGCAGCATTAAAGACGAACGCATTAATACACAAGTGAATATGATCCATTAATGATTATGCACTTTAACTCCTAGTACCTTAAGTAACTTTGTTGCCATTTAAGATTTTAATGCAGGGCTTTTACTTCCAAGAGTATTCTAATGCCATGGTGTTGTTACTTTTACCTTAGTAAAAGATCTGAGTACTTTGTGCACAACTCCAAAAAATAGAAAAAACACTAGTTTGAAGACTTAATTTATAAAGCTGCTTTCCAAACAATAGGTACGAGGTGTTGTATGTTGCATAAATTGTAAAGTAGCGAGTTAATACTTATGTAATAATGATGCAAGTCAAGTTTTTCCGTCATTACAACACTCAGCTACAGTACATTGAGGGTTTGTTTTTTTTCACAGCATCTAAGCCAAAAGAAATGGGGAAAAAAAACATGTTTTGCAGTCAGTTCTGGTGAGTTCAGATCATTCACTATGGTTTAACAAATGATGTTTATTTATTTATTATTTTTTAAGACACTAAAATGTCCAGGATTATTCCAGGACATTGAGTCTACTTCAGTAAAGGTCTTTTTGTTTCCACATTTACAACTGTGCATTAGAGCTGCACAATATGTCGTTTGAGCATCGTCATTGTGACGTACGTGTGTGCAATAGTGACATCACCGAAGGAAAAGAATTCAACGTGTTCTCGTCTGATTTTAAGGATACCTGGCACAAACTGTACACAGCCATCCACCAATCACAATTGTTCTTAATCAGAAGCAGCCCACGCACATGGAGTGAGTCACTGGTTGAAAAATGAGCAACAAACAATAGAAAATTATCGAAAACGAAGACTTGGTGCTAAAAGGAAAAGCAACATCTGTTATCTGCAATTATTTGGCTCCAAGAAGAATGAAACTGAAACACGTGTTCTGTGTTAACAGTAGCGGGTGTCCATGACAGTTTTGCGCAAAATAAAAGCGATATTTCTACTATTTTGCTCAAGTATAATTGCTGTTTGTAGGTGTGTCCATTGAAGAGTGTTTGGTTTTGATGCATGAATCTAGTCAAGTCCCGTCTATCCGTCTCGCCATATGTCGTAGTTCTTGCAGAGAGAGAGAGAGAGATGTGTCCATGCATAACTCGCATCACTCTGCAGACGCATCCTAAGACAAAGTCCGTTGCAGCACCCATGCAGAATGGATTTCTAGGAGAGAATTGTACAGAATTCACCAAGTTGTGGATCCAGAATTTCCAAATGACCCCAGTAACATTTAATGAACTGTTACGTTATTGAACCTCTCGTGGCCCGTGACTAGTGAAGATGCGCAAAATGTGTTTCCATGACACTTTTGCGCAATATTTCAATATCAGAACATCTCAAAAACCGCCTCATGAGAGCATTAAAACTTATTTGACAGTATTTGCGACATTTCTGTGTTTCCATTACCAGTTTTCCATTGTGCAGTTCACATTTTGTGCATTTCTGAGGGTAATGGAAACCTAACTACTGTCTTCCACCTGTTGACACAACCATTGAAGAGTAAAACAACTAATTGGTTTGACCATTTACGTCAGCACCACATAGCTATTGTATCCTCATATCACAGTATACATCACAGGGTTGAAAAAAAATCGCAATGTCATTTTTTTTCAATATCGCGTAGCCCTACTGTGTATTCTGTTAATAATTATTATGATACTAAATAGTCAAAACTTATGTGAAAGTGCAGTTTTTAGTCTGTCACATCAAAATGCCTCAAACCCTGATACTAACCACAGGTATTTAACCAGATACAGAGAACCATGTATGTAGAAGTAGTGAAATGATTATTTAGTTGTGCAGTGGTCAAATGAATGAGGTTCAACTGGATTAATATGATTGAACAAGATAAAGGCACGAAGATACGGGTCGAGTACAATATCAATATTTTACTTTTGAGCAGGAAAGATTACACTTTGAGCCTCACGCTGTCGCTCCCCGAGCCACACATATTGCACATAAGGAAGAGAAACTGTTACTGCACATGAAAAATGTCATTATTCTGATAAATGTTAGTCAGAGGAGGTGGTTTTCCAGGTGATGAATGGAGGAGTTGTGGAGGTTTAAACAGCAGCGAGGAGGGAGCTCTGTACTTTTCAGTGTTTTCTCCTCAGCCGAAATGACCTGCTTTTTCCAACCACAACACCGCGGAGCCTCTCATTAACATTATCTACACTATTATACGATCAATAGTGAAAATAGGAGGCAGTGTCAGCGTACTGATGAGGAGGGAGAGTCCGGCTGCAGCTGTCGATGACAGCTGACCGCTTTTCAGACGTTACTCGGACACACATGAGGGATTTCTCTTTTTATATCATGATTCATAATAAAAATGACGCTAAGAATAGCTCTTACACAGGGATGTAGGGATTACCGGTATAACGATAAACCATGGTAAAAGTCCTAGCAGTTAGTGTTACCGTTTCAATTCTAATTGTGACAACCATCATTGATTACCGCACTTTGAAAACTCACAGTAATACTTAAATACTTGCACTATGCATTTGTTTCCATGTGGTTGTATTGTTCTCACGTTTACATTACTTTGTGTGATTTTGGTTTATACACATTTAATTTAGACCAAAGTAAATGTGACATTTTTACATTTTAATCTCAGGTGCACAATGTTTCTGCCAACAAAGTACATTATGTGTGTTATTTTTGTTATTATTTTTTAAAATTTATTTTCTAAATAAATCTTGGTTAATTAATTTCAGTGTGTATATAAGTCCTTTTTTTGGACATTTTTAGCACGCTTCAACAATACTGCAATTATAATGATTACCGTGATATGAAATTTTCATATTGTTACATCCCTACTCTTGGAATAAATTAACAGTGTAGACCTGCTGCTGACTGTTTTATCTTTAAATGCTTGTCCTTAAGTTGTGCAACTCAACAGCACATCTAATCTTTATGGTGATAAGACTTGATTTTTTTTTTTTTTTTTGCCCCCTCTTTCCCCGTCTGTTGCACAATTAAAACAAGTTAACCTGAGGCCTGGCACAGTTTCTCACATGGCGGTCAGATGATGTTCTACTCAAAGATGACGAGGCGTTTAGAACATGGGGAAAAGAGTGCAGTTTGGGTGATCGATTCTGATATTTGTCTGAATAAATCGCATCATTGCTCTCCAGTATCATCTAAATGTGCTTTAATCACATTTTAACTGTAAAATGATCCAAATGACTGTTGGAAAATACACTTATTATGGTATCAGTGATCCAATCAGTTCCATTTACATTAATAAATTTCATAAAATACGTGTCTGTTTATCATTTATGTGGATATAAAAAGCTGGAATGATTGGTCCTTAACCCATAAAGACCCAAACAGCCACTGGTGACTGAAAGCACAATCCTATCAATATATGTAAATAATTGGTGTTAAATACAGTCTGTTGTCTTTTCATAGTCATCAGATATGACCCATTTGGACATTTAGAGGCTCCATAGTTACCGTGGAAACACCATCATCTTCTACAACATTGGTTCACCAGTAAAACCCAATGGAAGGACAGTGAATGGAGACACTTGTTTCATTTCCAGTTAATATATGTGACTGAAAAAGTCATTTTTTTTCCTTAATTTTTCTCTGATTTTGATACAATAACCTTCAACTTAATATGAGGTTTTATGAACATCCACATGATCAGAACATTAAATATTGGAAAATCCCTGATTTTCCCTGGAAAAAAATGTAAAATATGAAAAATTATTTTGTAATAAATGGTGTTGAATCACTTAGGAAGTATTAAATATCCTCCCGAGACTCAGCAGTGCATTTTTCTCCTCTGTAGCGGACAGAAGTTTCACATTTTTACTTAATAAATGTAATAAATGCGGTTCATTGCAAAGGGCATTCCATTAAGAACTAATGAAATACTTGGGAACGGCCACAAGTCACAC
>JAPTGZ010000016.1:33944162-33954238 GCA_029814645.1 Fowleria isostigma | reverse complement strand
TAAACAGTTTATACCAGTAGATGATTTTGGTAGATGGTGGATGTTTGGGTCTTTATGGGTTAAAAAAGGTTAAATATCAGTTTCATTTGGGAACTGAGGGAAAAAATAGTGCTGGGTCTTTATGGGTTAAACAACTTCATTCTGTTTACCATGGTGAACATTTTAGTCATAATGTTTTCTGTGTCATTTCCATTTGAGTGACTGTTCCGTGTAATGATGTGATTTTGCAGCGTTTGTCATAAATCAAGTACTTTTTGTTTCCCTTTTGCGTGTGTTCATTTTGCAGCCCCTCCCTCACGTCCTTCTACAACCGAGCCACTTGTCTGTTTGTGAAGTAATCCTACGCTGGAGCTCCACAGACGGACAGCGATGAAGAGAAACAGGCATCCGAGCAGCAGCGACGACTCCGACAATGGAAGTAAGCAAAAAAAAATAATATTGTGTCTGCTGCTGACTCATTCATACCAGGCCCAAATATAGACCCGAATGAGGTCAGTACAAGCCTGGCACTTGCCTCAATTTCACCAGTGAAAGTAGAAGTTGAGTCTCTTAAAGGCCTTGATTACCCTTGATTCCTCTGAGCCTTAAATATTGCCATAGTTTGATGTAAATATCTTTGTCGGCCTGTGGCGTCCACTAACCACTACAGGCAGGTGTTGGCTTTCAGTTTGTGAGAGGAGTCATTTGTCGCCCCGGTGCACATCCATAAATATGTACTTCATGTTCAGGGAGAAAGAGAAAGAAGTACAACAGACGGACTAAAGGACGAATCTGTAGGGACAGGAGGTGCAACACCCGGACAGGTCAGACGAACAGGCTGGAGCCAGACCACAGTCAATACACTCAGAGGGGTTTGTTTATCTGCACAACCTCACATGGGTGGGGTCTATTTACCAGTGTACAAAATGTCAGTCAGCCGCCAATTACACACACGGGGTGGAAGAGTTTGGGATTTTCATAGACGGAAACAAACATGTTAATCATTATTCCCACTTCATGTCATCTTTTTAGTTTTTTTTATGTATTTTTTTTTTACATTCACTTTTAGACATCAGTATTTCAGATATAGGCTGCGTATGTGTTAGAAAGACGGGGAATAAACTAAACAAAAGAAAGTTTTAAGAGGTATGTGTAAAAGTGTGTTTTGTATTTGTTGATTTTATATCATTAGAAATTATATTTGAGCGATAAAAATGTTTTTAATTTTTGTTCATTATTTTTTCATTGTTCCTATTTAAAATGTAATTAAAATATATGGGTAGAAAATATTAGTATTATTAGTGATGCAAATTATCAATTCATTAATCATTAGTTGGTTGACCTTGTCAATCGATAAACGATTAATTGATGAGTGGTGACGTTAATTATTTCCACTTGATGTCATTCTGTCGTCTTTTTTTTTGTTTTTTTAATGTATTTTTCCATTTACATTCATTATCAGACCATCAGCTGTATTTCAGATACAGGCTGTGTATGGTTTAAAGTAAGACAGGAAATAATAAATAAAATTAAAAAATAGTTATTTTAAGAGGTTTGTGTAAAAGTGTATTGTTTTTATAGTGTTTTATTTAATTATAAATTAAGTTTGTGCTATAAAAAAGTAAAATGATTTTTTGATATTTGATTTTTGTTCATTGTTTCCACTTTATTGGTGTTAATTTTATCCCTTTAACATGCAACTTAAATATATGGGTAGAACATATTAGTATCAGTATAATATTAGTAATCATGTATGAAATGTATTTATCAAACAACTTGTATGTATGAAATTATAGCTTTCATTTTTTTTTATCAAGAATGAAAATGAAAAATCAAAAACATCATCAACATATGCTGTCAATATTGATTCACAGACTACTTTTTTTTTGTAAAATAAAATGTAATATAATATATTTTAGAGAGGGATTTTGTCATTTTCCTTAAACCTGGTAAAGTAATTCAAAAGTCAATATACAGTTGCGGAAAAAATTATTATTCCACCCTATGTTTACTTTAATTTCTTGTTCATTTTAATGCCTGGTCCAACTAAAGGTACATTTGTTTGAACAAATAATGATAACAAAAATATCTCATAATAGTTTAATTTCAGAGCTGATGTCTGTCCATTTTCCATGGTTTTCTTTATAATGACCAAAAGCACATCAGTTCTCATATCAATATCTGACATTGTACTGACAAAAACAGCTTTCATTCATTCCATGTTTTCGTTTCTGTCTGTTTTAGTCACATGATACACACAGGAGTTGGGACTTGATTGCATAATCATTGTTTTTGATGACTTTTGATGGTCTAATCATTTTTTGTACAACTGTAATATGCAGTATCCAGGTGAAATGTTCTGAAAATATACAAATATGAAAATAAAAAGAGGAAAAACAAAACCAAGTTTCAACCTCAATTCCAGTCCATCATTTAAGTGTAAGTGATGTTTACTTAACCTTCTAAAGCAAGAACAATGAGCTCATGTTTCACTTAAACAGTGACTCGGGGGACTTTTACTTGAATTCATAAGTAAATTTTGCAAACATTGTTTTCAAAAACAACAACAAAACAAAAATCAGACGTTGCTTGGGTAGGAACACTACATTCACATTTTCCAGTCCTTCTACCATTCCAGGTTCTGTAATCAGTCCATTTATTTATTTTTTTCTGTGTCCATTTGTGTTTCTTGTACTTGCAGTTTGTGTTAATTTTTTCCATTGTATATATTCCTTCAATAACTGCGATCCATTGGTTTCTTCTCGGTGGTTCTGTATTTCCCCAGCTCCTTATAATGGCTTTTTTTTTTTTTTTTACAAGCCACCAAAAGTATCTTAACTAAGTACATGTTGTTTCCCACGACACATTTATTAGATATTTTACACGGGTACAGTACAGCGCAGCTCATTGGAATCTCATACCCCATTATTTGTTGTAGCTCTGTACACACCGTCTCCCAAAACAGTTATTTTGTGGCATTTCCAGAAGACAGACGAGTGATCTACATCAAATTCTCCACATTCTCTCCAACAGTGACTCTGGGGACTTTTAAAGCTGCTGCTGGGTAATTTTCTGAAAAACAAAACAAAACCCTGAAAGTCAAATAACACTTAAATGAAACTCAAAACAGAAAATGTCAGTTGCATCGTTTGACTAAAGAAATGAGACACTGGTTTAGTTGAGATCCAGCTCGGCGGTGGTTCGCAGGAACATCTACGAGACAGTCAGAAATGTTGAGGTGTGTAACTGTTGGTGGTGTTTGTCCTTCAGGTAATTCGACCTGTTGGTCACATCACTCATCGCAGCCGAGGAGGAGCACCGGACAGAAACCCTCCGAGGTACGACACCGTCTCCTCACAACAGGATTTATACAGTTCATACACTTAAGCCCATAATTATTTACACCACTGTCAAATACAAGGAATCTCTTATTTAAGTCGAAAAATGTAACTCAGAGTTTGTAAAGCATAAATTTACTCTTAAACATCGGTACAACATATCACATACAGGTAAAAAAGGTACATACGTATATAAAATTTAATATGATGTATACACTTGTACCCAAAATGATCCGTACCCCTGTCAAATACAAAGAATTTCTTATTTTATTAAGTGGACAAATATAATAGTTTGTAAAGCGCAAACTTACACTTAAATATAGGTAAAAAATATCACAAACAGGTAAATACAAATGTATACAGGCATAAATAGAAAATTTAATATGATGTGTACATAGACTCAAGCCTAAAATGATCCATGCCCCTGTCAAATACAAGGAATTTTTATTTATTTATTTTTTCAGTTACATATTCGTATTTCAACTCAGATTTGACATAAATAGGACATGGAGGAAAGTCTGGAGCCATGACACATTTATTTAAGTAAAGTTACACTGTTTAAGGTGTTTATTGTTTATTTTATAGTGTATGAGTAATTTTGGACATGGTGGGTTTTTTTTCAATGCTTAAATAAACACCTTTTAACAGTGTAACTTAAATAAATGTGTCATGGCTCCAGACTTTCCCCCATGTTCTATTAATGTCAAATCTGAGTTGAAATATTAAAGTGTAACTAAAAAAAAATTAAGAAATCCCTTGTATTTTACAGGGGATATGAATTATTTTGGGCTTAAATGTATACTTTTATCTGTTTTATCTTGTTCATTTTAGATTTTGTTTCTTTAAAATTCTTTTGAATGAGCTCAAAGAACCACATTTTTCCACTAAAACACGCTTTTAATCCACTTTTGTAAAAGCTTCTGTTCTGAATGAGCCTTAATTTGATAAAGTCATGACATGTTCTGTCACCCTGTGCTTGTTATCTGCTGTGCGTTCTGTGGAAATTGGCTCCTGTGGGCCTTAGTACGCCCCCTTTGACTGTCAGCCAATCAAATTAAAGCAAAACAATGACTCTGGACTAAGGAGGATCCTGATTGGCTGGCTCATGTGTGACCATCTGCGCTCAACGTGGTAGTGTTTTTTTCAAACCTGCTTAGATGCTGACACAGGAAAATCCCATGTTCGCCATGTTTTATAAAAGAGGATGGTTTGACAAGAAAATACGGACTTTTCCTTTAAATTTCACAACTTACATCTATCCCATATTAACATACATCATACATAATGATTTATACTAAAATATGGGAAAACAACCCAGGAATATAACACTTGAAACTTTAAAAAGCATCACTTTAACTTTAAAAAAAGAAGATTTTGCTGAGTTTTTAATGGACTAAGAGTTCATTCAGGTTCCATACAAACCTGAACAATAAAATAATTCATGTGTTGTTGTGGTTTTAATGGAACCTGCATCAACTCTTACTTTTATTCCATTTAAACAACTCTGTAAACTGTTTTTTAAACATTTAAAATGTTATGTTTTTCCCATATTTTAGTAATAAATCACAGTTTTTAATGTAATTACTAACCGTTACGTACAGTGCTCAGTATAAATTAGTACACCTCAACAGATTCATCACAAAACCTGCAGTTTTCTTTGAGAATCAACATTTTCTATGGGAGACTATAAACAGATCATGTTCTCAGTTAAGGAAATGTTCTGTAAAAGTCAGTTTTGTCGAAATTTTATGAAACTGCTTATGTTCATTGAGATATTGATTAAAATCTTACTTTTCAGAGGGGGGTGTACTCATTAATGCTGAGCGCTGTAAATATGGAATGGATGGAAGTTGTGATGTTTGATTTGATTATAGAGTCAGCATCCACATTTTGTAATAACTCATCAGATTTTTTATTGAACAGCTTGAGTGCAATACGCAGTAAATTTTCCTCTTATTTTGGAATGAGTCATCGCACATTACATTTCTTACAAAATACAAAGCACTTTTTTTAATTACGGACATGTAATAATGAGGTGTATTATGTAATAACGGACCAAAGCTGATGCTTTCATTCATAAAATAATTTTAACTGTAGCAGCAGTTGATTATATTTTTAATTATACAGTCGCACAGACTCAAAGTTAATTTAATAAGAGAATATTTTCTATTTCTATCTTTCATCTCCTACACTACTTGTATATATCCTTATGCTGTATATATTCTTTTATTTGTAGTATAGAGTTAGCTTTTTGTATATTTTAGTGGTGTTTTAGTAGTATATTTGTTAAATATTTTATCTTCTACTTTTTGTATATTACCAATTTTTTTTTAGTAATTTGTGTTATTTTTATACAGGCTTTTTGCACTTTAAGTATTTAAACAGAGCAGCTAAACAGATATTCATTGTTCCCATAACAGTGATAATAAAGATCTCTTCTATTTGGATGGATAGATAGTGTAGGATAGATAATGTAGGAATAATGTTACATATATTGTATATAATAAGATGTTATTTGAACTGTGTTGTAAACTAGCCTCTGTGGATTTTATGCCAATTTTTAAACTTAAAAGTTGATAAAAACCCAGAAAGACACAACGCCTTTCGAGCCTTTTTTTTTATTCTTTGAATGAACGTAGGTAATTTTGTCTTTAACAATGGATAAATTCTTTATTGTCATTGCACATGTTTATACAATGAAATTTTGTTTGACAGCAGTCCCTGTCATGGTAGATAAAAGTATAAATTCAAACAAAATAGACTTGAAATATAACAATATAAATGTATAAATAGTAAAGTCAAAGTGGAACATACGTAAACGATTTTATTCAGTGTATTCAAGTCAGTGTTATTTGATTTATGACACATTTCGAGGTAGTTTAAAATAATTCCAAGCTTTAGAAGAATGATGAATAAATAGTGGTTTCAAGGTAATATTTTAATTGAACAACTTGACCGGGGTACACTCAAAATCAAGATAAGATATTCCTTTATTAGTCCCACAAGGGGAAATTCCAAATCATTGGTGTTGTTTTTTTCTGACCCCGCTCCAGGTTTTCAGAACAGACTTGATCACAGCCATGAAGGTGCACGACTCGCACCAGCTGAACCCGGAGGATTATTACATCCTGGCCGACCCGTGGAGGCAGGAGTGGGAGAAAGGCGTCCAGGTCCCCGTCAGTCCACAGTCCATCCCTCAGCCAGTCACCAGGTACGAGTGGACCGTCCACTGGAGACCACAGGTGGATGTGTAGCATCTAAACTGTCCCTGCAGCAGCGGCGGCGGCTGGAGTGCCGCTGTATTATCGTCAGTTTTTAAAGTGCAGTAATCAACCACAGTTTTCACGATAATTAGAACTGAAACTGTAATTGTAACCATTGGGGAATTTTACCACAGTTTATCGGTGTACTAGTAATCATTAAATCCCTATCTTGTCACCGTTCTGTTCCCATTGTATGTGAATGGGGTTTGTGTTCTTGTGTGGAAACCATATGGGATACCATTACGTGTCACATATATAATGTTTGGGTCGTTCCGCACATTTGTCGTATTTCAGAATAATTTTAGGATCAGTTGTGTGGTAATGGTAGCCACTTAAAAATGGCCCAGTAAATTTTGGATGGACAAATTTGGCTGGTTTTTCACAACTTTGACAAAAGTGCATCAGAATGTCAATCCAGATAATAACATATCTTTCCAGACTAGGCTGCACATTTTTGTAATAATATGTTTTAGTATGTTTTCAACGCTTCCAAGTTTTTGTATTAGTCAGTGTGATTAACAGTAGTCCCCTGTGCCTTGGATTACATGCAAGCACACAGGAAATAATAATAATTTTTTCATTATTATTATTATTATAATTATTATAAATAAAACAGATAAGAACTAACTAAATAAGATAAAAACATGACTGCTGGATGATGTGGTGGACATGGGGTGGTAAACGGAGGTGGCTCTGGCTTTGGTTGTGCAGGGTTTTGGCAGAAAAAGGGAAGGAGGTCATGTTCGTGAGGCCAAAGAAGTTAATTCGGACGTCGGGCACCGAGGCGCTGGGATACGTGGACATCCGGACGCTGGCGGACGGGATGTGCCGCTACGACCTGAACGAGGAAGACGTGGCCTGGCTGCAGATCATCAACCAGGAATTTTCTGAGATGGGTGAGTTTCACAATGGGCCGGTTTAAGCAGGACCGCTGGGGTTTTCGGGTTCACGGGGTTTTATGTTGGATTTATTTCAGGCTTTGACCACATCTATGGTTACATGTTCACTGCAGGAGTAAATGTGTCCGCAGCTTTTTAGTTGGATGACTCTGGGTCAGCTTTGTTGAACATATCATAGAATATCCTCATGAAACCCAAAACAGTAAAGGGTTTGGCTTTTTTACACTAAATAATTGTCTTGATTGGAAACAGATCATGCATTTTTTTTTTAATAGAAAGTCCTTTGCAGTGAACAGCGTTTTGTTTGTGTTTTTAGTAAAACTGTGACACTCCTCTCTACTGCAGAAGACAAATATGCATTGTTGGGTCTCAAGGATATTTAAACCTATAATCGAGTTTATTATAGCTATGAAAGATAAACCCGGTCAACTGTTTTGGAAATGATGTTAGGTTTTTTCCTAAAATGAAAGAAGTTTCTGAGCTGTAATACTTAATAAAACCGTCAGTTGTCATGTACAGAACATACAGAAAATTGATACTGTTTTTCACTCACCTTGTTAAATGCCATGTGTTTAAAAAAGGAGGTAAATATAGAATAAGAATAAAGAAGTTATACAAAGAATAACTGTAGCAGAATATAAAGTGTACTAACTAAAATAAAGTAATGTTCGAGTTGATTGTAAAAAAGCCCAAACTTACACTATTTAACCCATAAAGACCCACTGCTATTTTTGTGTTTGTTCTCAAATTTAATTTTTCTCTCTATTTAACCTTTCTTAAGTGATTTATCATAATATTATTCTCTCCTTGTTGCCTTTTGTCAGTGAAAATCAAGTTTTTTTCCTATATTTATTTTAGTGACCATGTATTTAATCATCAAACTGAGATTACGTTTGAGGGTTATCATACCAAGTGTTTTCAGTAAAATCTACCATTAACTGAACATAAACCCAGTGTGTCCGTCCGCTGTCACTGATCCAATTCCACATTGTAGAAGATGATGGTGTTTTCATGGTAACTACGGAGCCTCTGAAGGTCCAAATGGGTCATATCTGATGATCATGAAAAGATGTATTGACTGGATTAGTGGTTCTAAGGTTATTAAACATTTGAGATCAGTAGATGCTTTTGTTCACTGGTGTATATTTGGGTCTTTATGGGTTAAATTCTTCAACCTCTGTTCTGAACACCAGTGTAGACGTAGCCACATGGACAATAACTTCCTGTTTTTTGTAGCGATGCCAACGCTGGACGAGATCACGATGGAGCGAGTGATGGAGGAGTTTGAGCACCGCTGTTACGAGAACATGACCCACGCCGTGGAGACGGAGGAGGGTCTGGGCATCGAGTACGACGAGGATGTGGTCTGTGATGTCTGCCAGTCGCCCGACGGCGAGGACAACAACGAGATGGTGTTCTGCGACAAATGCAACATATGTGTTCACCAGGTCAGAGGTCACAACGTTCAGGCACTGCCTCAGAGTCACACAGTTTATAAAACAGACAGCAGATTGGTTTTCTTTGTTTCAGAAATGATTCAAATTTTTATTTATTTGTTTTACTTTATTTATAGAACTTTTCAACATTTAATAAATAACACTTATAATTTGAAGTAATGTGTTCATAATACAAAGATTGATACTGGACATGATACACAAACAAAAATCCCCCAGAAAACAAACAGGCATAACAAGACAGTTAGACAGTGCATTCTGGTACATTTAAGGGAAAAAATAGCTGATAAATAAACAGGTCAATCACAGTGTAAACAACTGAAATGTATTTCCAGTTTTTGTTTTGTGACATCTGTTCGGGTGTACTCATATGCTGAGCACCATACATACCTACATATGTGCACACACACAATTTCAGGATGCTAGATGACTTTATATGAGATTGTGGAGACAGGTTTTATTGTCCAGTTACTGTGATTTTAGATGTTTAGGAAATGAGCTGAGGGTCAGCAGGTAATGGAGGAGGAGACAATAGACAATAAAGGTGCAACAGTGAAGTTAAACAGATGAGTTATTGACTTAAGTGATAGGCAATATGCACAATAAGAAAAAAATGACAAAGGAAAAAAAACTAAAGCAAAACTGAAAAAAGTAAAACTAAAGCAAGTGTCCTCATGTTGCACTTCAAACACACACACACACACACACACACACACACACACACACACACACACACACACACACACACACCTGTCCATCTTCATGTGCTGCCATTGTCTGAGGCTCAGCCATCCTGTTTTGTTTTTTTCCAGGCATGTTATGGCATTCAGAAAGTTCCGAAGGGCAGCTGGTTGTGCCGGATCTGTGCCCTCGGCATCTTGCCAAAGTGCCAGTTGTGTCCGAAGAAAGGTGGAGCCATGAAACCCACCAGAAGTGGAACTAAGTGGGTCCACGTCAGCTGTGCCTTGTGGATCCCAGAGGTGAAGAGAACCTACTCATGCACAGTCGCAGAAAAAATTATTAGACCATTAAAACTGATTTAAAGCTGTGATTATACAATCAAGTCCTAACTCCTGTGTGTATCATGTGACTAAAACAGACAGAAAAGAAAACATGGAATGACTGAAAGTACTGTTTTTGTCA
>JAPTGZ010000016.1:33892761-33911786 GCA_029814645.1 Fowleria isostigma | reverse complement strand
GAAAACTCAGAGTTTCCCACATTTCAGGGTTGATTGACTCAGAGTTTTCAATAACTCAGCTACGCGAAACGGACCCCAGGGCCACTTGTAACCCTCGCAAAGTTTCCATTTCTTCAAAGGGGGGAAATATCTCCAATATGCTCAAACATTTGTCCACACAGCATGACATTCATTTGCAGGAAGGTCAGGTGTGTCATACACTACTTAGCGATGCCTCTGAATCCAGCGGCAGAGCAAACATGAGGGCGTCATCCAGGCCTGGTTTTAGAGCAGGGCAACAAACGTCATGTCCCCTCAAATAAAAGTTTCCAAAAGTAGGGGGAAAAAAATGAGGTGGTAAATCGTCTTGAGTTTCACTTTCACAGCTGACTTAATCCTTTCATGCATAGTGGCCGCTACATTGGACAGCTATTCTACAGCTATTCTCTTGTATATTCATGGGTTTTGTACACTGCAATGTGTACCATTACTGGTCTTCATAAACTTGATCTGCACTAACATGTTTGTGTGTAAATCAGTTGCTTGTAATAGTCATTAGACTGCAATTAATGAAGGGGATTTTTTTTTTTTACAGTTTTTTTTTTTTTTTGCATATTATCGCAATGAAGTGTAATAATTAGTATTAGAGTATGTTAAAATGTGACAAACCATCTAATTAGCAGCATTAAAAATTATTTTCTTTCATAAATTTCACATATCAGAAAATTCATGTTTCTTTGCTTCAAAAATGAAATGCATGGTGTCCAGCTGAGTGGACATTTTGCAACTCCATGAAAAATAGGTTCATAAAACATGTTTCAATTGCATTGTTTAAAAATCTAAAGAAGAATAAAAACACTCAGGAAAAAAGGCTTGATGAAGGCTGTCATAATTCATGCCTGAAAGGGTTAAAATAAAACATACATGTGCCATTAATATTCCAAGACTAGCTTGTCTTAAACATTTTTGTAGAAATTTGTTTTGCTTTTACAGTGAATTAACTTTATATAAGACAGCTAGACATTTTACATCTGCAGTTTCTTCATATTCTATTTTTTTTTTTTTTTTAGATGCAGCTGCATGTTGGTGCAGGACTGCAGCATTTTGCATTATTGTGAAATGGCAATCAGCAGTCATAAAATATACACGCATTACTAAATAGCACCTTGTCAATCAAAAACATTTTACCTATAAGGTGCCCAACTAGACTGAAATGACTAGAGCAGGGCTACAAAAGTCATAGTAACTGGCAGGAAACCCCCTTTGACTGGCTGATAAGGATGGTAATGGTCATGATAACATATTTCCTTTACAGATGTTATAACACTCCAAAAACAACACATTGGCCTACACAAGAGGGGTTACTACACATTTGAAATTTCAAAAATCCATAATTTTTCCAGAACCTAATTTCTAGATGTCTTGTTAAAAAAATACATAAAATAAAATAACTTGCAACATTTGAGTAAATAGATGTGTATCATGTAAATAAATTATTATAGTTTGTTTTCATTATTCTGAATATGTATGCCATTATGTCACTAAATAATTTCTAGAGGTGCTAGGTGATGTAGCTTGTATAAATAAAGATCAAACCAGATAAAATACCAAAGTCATGCACTAAATTTACGTTGTGACTTCACACAAAGTCTGCATTTATTTTTCTTTATCATTCAGGATTGTTATCCAACCAATTTTTATATTTGGGATTTATGAGCTAGTCGTCAGATAATTTTCGTCTACCCATGATGAGTTCTGCCAATGATCAAACAAGACATGTTGAATAACACATTGACGAACAGTGTGTGACATCACCTGTTTGTCCAAGCAGCAGTGAAACCTGACACCTGGCGGGGCTTAAAATGGATTGGAGGAAGAAAAGAGCAGAGGGCGGCGCATTCAACTAGTCAATCTGCCCAAATGTTTTCTGGGATGTGTAGTCTACTCTATGTGCTTTCTCACAAACATTTTAGCTCCACTAGCAAGAACCTTAAAAAAAACCCAAATCGACCAATTTCTTTCCTTTCCTTTTTTTTTTTTAAAGACTTTGATCATTTTATGTTTTAGAAAATAGAACAGTGGTGATAGTCTTGGAAACATAAATATTTACCATACACCCCCCCCACCCCACCCCCAACTTCTCTAGACCTAGAAATTATTCCATACTTGCATAGGAACCCTGCGTTACCAATATGTAATGCTAAAAACAAATATTTCTATTGATCCATCATTAACCAAACAACAGAACAGTGGGAAACAGTTGAGATGCGCAGTGGAAATCATGCAGATCCTTACCCTTGGTAGACTTGTGCTTGGTGCGGCAGCCGTAGTGGCAGCTCAGGCAGGCGTGAAGTGGGCAACGGAAGCCTTTGTTGTCAAACACGGTGAGAGGACTGAGACGAACACACGCCTCATGGTAAAACTTGCCACAGTGTGGGACGTGGCAGCGTCGCACCTCGCCCTCAGACTGCTTACATGTGAAACACGAGTGGACTCCTGTTGGGAAACGCCGGCAGAAAGGCATCAACACAAACAAGCAGCTGATGGTCGCTCTTTCTCAACACAAAAGCCGTTTGAGCACCTACTGGCCTTCACGCTCCAGTCTGCTTTCACTAACTGCATTCGTTAACCACCTATTATGCAATGATGATGATACCTTTCATCTCTGAACAAACTGTGCAGGGTCTTTGAAAGTAAAATGATTATCTCGTTAAAGAGAGGGGAAAAAATAAATAAATAAATAAAAAATTACACTTTACCTCTGACCTCACTTAGTGCTGCATGAATAACTTTGAAGCAGCTTTAGTCTGTGCAATAATTTAACTGTAAAAGGCTGTGTTTTAATTAGATAAATGAGCAGAACAATGCGTTCTGTTAACGCAGACAAAGAGCAGGCCAAGGTTCTGTCGAAAATATCAACAGCAGCACAGGTTATAGTCTGATGAATGCATGAAAAGCCAATTTGTCAGATATTACTTTAACATAAAAACCTGTTTTGCAAACTGCAGCATTATTAATGTTCCTTTTTTTCATTTTGTAAAATATTCAGAAACCACAACTGCACAAATCAAAAACTCCTGCATGAACAATTTCAACTACTAATTCAGAAATAAAAGTCAGTGAAAGGTTACAGACTGTAGCTGCTGCAGTGCACCAACTTTTATGTTGCAGTGTCAACCGTAAAATACAGATTTCTCACCTGTGCTGCACTCCTGACACAGCAGCTTGTCCTCTGGTTTCAGCGACAAACCGAGACACTGCAGGTGAAACATCCCACAGCACTGGCCTTCACAGGGCACCAAGTCCTCACCTGCATGTTCACACACCTGCACAAACATGTTCATGACGTCAGGACTCAGGATATAAACAGATGACATTGAGCTGAGCGACAGCTGTCAGAAAGGACGTCATCCTGCATGTTTATTTTTACGGATGCACACATACCTGGCACACAAACTCCTTCTTCCGCTCGCCTTTCTTCGTCCCATCTAAGCTGTCGCTTGGGGAATCAGGACGTCCTTCACTTCCTGAGCCCTGCAGCAAACACATCGTCAACTTAAAAATTCATAAATGCACTGAGATGGAAGCTTATCAGCTAAATATCTGATGAGCAAACGATCACATCCTCTAATGTTTCCTCCCTTTGGACAGTTCTCTTCATCAAGCAGAAAATGAAGGTTTGATGTAGAACTGCAGCTATCAGAGAAAACATTAACAAGCACTATTTAAAATAACAGACTTTTTCAGCTGTCAAATTATATTTTCAAGGTCATTTTGGTGGTACAACAACTCACTAGCGCTGCAACAAAAAAATTGATAAAATTGACACAAATTGATTAAGAGTTGGCAACAAATTTGGCAGTTGATTCATTGGATCTTGAACACTTTAGTATAGAGGCAGGCCAGCATGCTGAGGAAAACAGGTCAGCATGACTGAGACTTTGGATGCCAGTGTCAAGCCACCCATTTAGCCCAAACATAGCACGCCATTTATGTAACATAACTAGAAAAGCACTTGGAGAGCACAGACCTCCGCCAAGCATGATAGTTTCCCCCATATTATGACTCACACCAAAGTAATAATCCTACATTTATTTGTATATGTTTTCAAGTAAAGTTGCTAACAGACAGACAGCACTGAGCGCACTGTCCTGGTACCTGGCCCCTCCCTCTTCCTCACACACACATAGCTCAGTGAAGCGCAGGTTGCCCCGCCCACACCGACATGGAGGAGAGACCGTAACTAGCACCATTCGAACTGAATTTGCACATTTGGACGGGAAAAAAAGTCGGATCACTTCCAAAATCTAATCTATTGTTTCTTGTGTCATTTCCATCATGTCCTGAAAGTTTTATTAAAATCTGTCCAGTAGTTGTTGCGTAATGTTGCTAAGACAGAAAAGCTGGCAAAAACATAACCTCCTTGGCCGAGGTAAATATGGAGGAAAAAAATGTCCAAAAACCCTACGGTGCACTACATTTCCAGCAAACGGGGCTGTGTGGACACCGGGAACATAACGTAAACCTAGCTTAAGATAGCCTACCGTGGTTTCATGAGTACTTTAGCCCACTAGCTAGTTGGACACCATTATCGTAATTATAACATCTCCATTTATCAAGCCACCAGACTTAGGTTTTTATCACTGACTGAACTAATACATACAGCGCTAGTTTGATAGCCTATAAACAGAGCTGGTTGAAGACTATAGCTTGCTAGTTTCTAGCCATAGCAATTCTCGGTAGCGGATTAATGCAGGGATGTAATCATTAGTGACAGACGCCACCTCCTCTGACAGAGAAAGAAAAAAAGACACATTGTGCAGGGAGTGATGCAGCGCCTACAGCTGCTCCGTCACATAACTCATTGGCAAAGCTTTGTGTCTATCCGATGAATCAGCTATTAAAACAATCTACAGATTAATCAATTATTAAAATAATCATTAGTTGCAGCCCTACAACTCACAATAGGTTCAATTACACTTTTGTCATTGAATTTAAGAAAATGTATTTATTTACTTCAACACCTTGGTTCCCATTGTTCCAAGTCATTTCTCACCGAAGGTTGCAAAGTTAGTGATCATTGGTTCCTCCTTTGAATATAATTTGTTGGAGTGGAACTGAGTTGACTAACGATCCCTTTTTTTTTTTGCAGCTTGGATATTTAACAGACACATTTAAACACAACACAGCAAACAAGTTTATGGTAACTTAACTCAGGACCTACCATATCAAATGTAATATCTTTTAAAGATTTTTTCAAGGTATTAAATGCAGATTTCTAAATTCAAGACTTTTCAAGACCCCGTGGTAGGCATGATAAATAGAAAATACACTTTTTTTTCCCCCAAATACAATCTAAATGTATCTAACCTCAGGCTCAGGACAAGGGGAGGATCGTCTTTTCTTAGTTTTGGTGGGCGTAGCTTGGCCCTCTCCATCCTGCTTCCTTTTCCTCCTACGCTTTGGTTTCTCTGCGTCTTGGTCGTCTGTGAAAACACAACGTTTAAAGTTTTACCATCAACGACTCACGTTACAATCAAACAGCTGAGAGTTGAGGCCACAGCGAGTAAATCACAGAGTGACAGTCTGGTTGTTTACCAGTGAGGTCAGGACCTTTTGACTTTTTCAGTCTCCTCTTGGTTTCTTTTCCATCTTTGTCCATCTTCCTCCTTCGTCTTTGTTTTTTCTGCGTTACGTCTGAAGTCGAGGCCTGGGGAGGATTATGGACGAGATAAACAAGAAGTCTCACACCCAAGAATCTAAATTACATTTTGGAAACATTTATCTAATGAGAATGTGCTGGTGTACAAAGTGGGGTACTCACCTGTTTTTCAGCATCTTTGGCCATTTTGCGCCTCTTTTTAGGTTGCTGATCCTTATCACTCATAGCGTCTGTTAATGGCCTCTTAGCGGACATCTTCCGTACCTTCTTCACTAAAATATTCAAATAAAGGGTTCAATCAACTCTTTGGCTGAAAATTGTCTGCTGTGAAATGCTGATAGTATTTCCAGGCAACTTTTAACTACTTAACTGAGGTAAAATATGTAAATTAAAAAAAAAACACTGAAAGACAAAATAAATGCAAGAAAATTACTAAAATGTGACTCACCTGAAGAATCAGTTTTCTGATCTTCAAGAGTCTTTTTCTTTCGCCTTTTCTTCACTTTTTCACCTATTAACATGCATATAAAAGGGTTAATTTAGAATACATTTATGTAACAAGTTGGAAGCAGTATGTAAAAACAAAAATTATCAGGATGAATAGGGTTAATTAAATTGTTTTGCCACAATTAGAAAATGTACTATAGGTGGATATTAATGTAATGCCCAATTTAGAAGAACCCAGTTAAATTATTTATGCATTTTTCCACCAAAAATGGAATCCAAGATGTAAATGAAGACATTAAACATAATCAGTACTTATTGAATATATATACAAAAAAAAAATAATGCACAAGCTGTGACTACAAGCACAAATGGATAAAAACATGAAATAAATGAACTGATTACAGAGCCTGGAATGATGGGAGGATTCAATAATGTGAATGTAGTGTTTCTACCCAAGCAAAGTCTGTTTTTTGTTGTTTTTGATGACTGTTAGTAAAATTTACTTAAATAAAAATATAAGTAAAAAAGTAATCAGCATATAAGTGTCAAAAATCACTTTAAGCACTATATTTTTCAGACTATAAGTTGCACCGGAGTATAAGTCGCAGGACCAGCCAAACTATAAAAAAAGTGCAACTTATAGTCTGAAAAATATGGTAAATTTGTTACTTTCAACATGGTTACTAAAAGCAGAGGCATTCTACTAAAATGAAACACTCACACGCTGCATTATTACATGCATCAACTGCTCCCCTCTTAAAAACAGTCTTCCTTTAGACATTTACAACATTTCTGATAAACACGTGCCAGCTAAAGCCAGATTTAACCAGAATGCCCCCGATGGCTACTGATGAACAGCAGCCCTGGTTTCAACTTTAACCAACCTGGAACTGAAACTGGCTCTGAAAGATCATCTGTCGAAGAAACAATCTTCGATTTCCTTTTCTTCACGGGGTCAGATGATTTGTCCGTTACAGACTTTTTCCTTCTCTTCACCACCTTGGTGGAAGGCTGTGCCTGTTTGGGCCCTCTCTTTTTCTTCTGAGGTGCAGCTTGTGTGTCTGGTACAGAAGTGGTGGGATCCTGCAAAGGAAAAAATTAAAAAATTAAATGTGTGTGTGGGTGTGTATGTATATATATGTATATTTACCAGAGCTATTTAAAGTTTTGTTATTCTAGTAAAATAAAACAAAGATATTGAGGATTTAATAATAAATGCTTCATATCAACCCTTGTGTGGTGTTCATATTTTTATTTTTCAGCCAGTGCTCATGGTGAACTCACTGCATTTGTAGGTTTTTAATTCAACAAAATCAAGCAATTTTATGTTAAAATACTTAACACGTTTACCTCATTCCAGTTACAAGCAATATTAAAAGCATATGTTTAATATTTGCCTTTGCAAGATCACATTTATGAATTACAGTACTACTTGTTTTTAGTCTGCTTTAATTAATAAAATGTAATATATTCAAGAGAGGAAAAAAAATCATTAAAACAAATTTATCATTTTTCTTGTAATAAAAAAGTGAAAACAGGTCCAACAGACCCAAACACCACACAAGGGTTAAGACATCTCTTCAAATATTAAAAGTCTATGGATCAACATGTGCTATATAGAGTGACCCTGCAGCCATGAAATGTCCATAATCCTTGGTAGTGCAGTAACACTATCACTGGTCACCAGTGATAAAGTGTGAACTCTGAACCAGGTGGACCAATAAATGAGTACCGTAATTGATTGTAAGGCATATATGGGTAAAAAGTCCTTTATTTATTTACTAATTAAAAGATAATAGAATAATTAATAATCAATAAAAAGATGTCCCCACTTCTACATGGCTAAAACTGAAAGGCTTTGCCCGACAAGCTTTTCCTCACTATGTACTTTTTAAACCCTTTTTTTTTCTCCCCAAACCTGTGATTGTAGTTGAAGCGTTTCTTCAGGAGACACTTGATCGTTGGATTTCTTCTTGGACATAGAGATGTTGAGCTGGCCTTTGTTGATTTGCCGCCACTCTTTTATTCTGGGTTTGGCTCTACATGCTTTTATCTTTTCCCCTGCTGAAGCGCTTGGGTCTTGGCGCTGGAAATCGACAGTGGGCTCTCCTGCAGGACCCACCAGGACTGGAGGGAGAGCTGGGCCGAGCCGCGATTCCGTTTCCTGGGTGGTCTCGTCGCTCTGTTGGGGTCTTAACTTCTCCAGGATGAGGGGGTTCAGATGAGGCCCTTCGTCGTCATAAAGAAATGTGAAGTTTGCCATGCGCATTTCTGGCGACATGCCGATGGCCTCCTTGGCCTGCATGATGCCTATGTTCCACTGAGCCTGGAGTTTACGGGGCACCGAGGGAGCAGTCTGCACCGTACATGACAAAAACAACGTTAAATTACAGTTATAGCAGCTGTGCAATAACTGTGTGCACATAAAAAGATGCCATTGAGAAAAATTCATTAATAAACATTTTTCCCCACTAAAAAATTACAGAGTCGTGGAAAAAATTATTAGACCACCCTATATTTTCTTCAGTTTCTTGTTCATTTTAATGCCTTGTACAACTTAAGGTACATTTATTTGAACAAATATGATAAAAAATATCTTATAGAACTCCAGAGCTGATATCTATCTGATTTTCATGGTTTTATAGATAATAACCAAATCACATCAGTTCTTACATCAATATCTGACATTGTACTGACAAAAACAGTGCTTTTATTCATTCCATATTTTCTTTTCTGTCTGTTTTAGTCACATAATGCACACGAATTAGTACTTGATTACATAACCATTGTTTTTGATGACTTTTGATGCTCATCCTTTATTGCAAAAAAGTGCCAATGATACCAAGGAAAATTAGTCAAAAAGCGTGATGACTTGTCTTTTTTTTTTTTTTTTACGTCTCAGTGTTTTTCTGCTTTGTCATGCAACTTTAAGGCCTTTTGCCAAAATTCGTAATGTAAATGTTTTCTTGCCCAATGCCTTCAAATTAATTATTTCCACTAGAAACTAACTGTGCTGATCTGAAGCATCTGCATTAGTGCTTGTTGGTCTCATATTAGTTTTGTTACTGTGATCAGTACAGATTTTTCTGTAAGATGTGTTTAAAAGTAAAGCTGAGATTAATGCAATTTCATGAAACACTGTTAACTCAAAATCTGATTCACAATTAAGACCTTCCAAAAATAGCATTTGAGACATTTTAAGGCATAAAATTAATTTTATCTGTTTTTCAATGCCTCAATTTATGGCATATCTACTACACATAATTTGTTTATAAAGGCCTCACATAGTAAAAAGTTACTCTTCATTAATATGTTCCAGTTCTTCATGAGGCGTATTTGTATGACTGAAATACTATTTTAAGTGTCATAAAATGAATTGGAAAAAACACTGCAGTTGTTATTAACAGTTACCTGGACCTGTACAATTCATTGCCAAGTAAAATTAGACTATATTTTAGTAGAAGACTTGGAAACAAACAGCAATAAATTCCCACTGATAGGGATAATCCATTGAAAAGTAGAGTTCTTAACTGTAATATCACAGTAATGTCTGGAGAGCCACAGAGAGAACATGCCATTTTTAACCGTTGCATAAATTTTAATTATCTTTCCAAAGCACAGCATAGAAGAGGAAGCCGATTTACCTTTTTATGGATTATACGGGATGCTGGCTGTCTGTTTCCTTGGCTAAGCTCCTGGTATTGATCCTCTCCAGTAAAGGACACCATGTTCTTCTCAAAGACATAGCCTCTCTCAGGGGCATCTCCAAAATACTGCACGTGGTAAAGAAGGCCTGACTTGCTGTTGGTTACTGTAAATCGAAGAGAAAATGTTACAGAAAACATCCGTAGCTTCACTTAACACAAATCCTTAAGTTCACATTTATTTGACCGCATAACCTGATCTCACCTTTTTGTTTCTGTTTGACGTGACCGTTGTGTTCTGGGTCTGTGGTCACCATACAAGGCCACCAGGGGTATCCTGACACCTTGGTCCAAACCACATCACTGACAGAGTAATGGATTGTCGGCGGAGCCTCTTCTGTGGGCTTCTCTGTCAAGTCTGGGATGAGACCGAACTGAGGGAAGAGAAAAAGAATTTGTAACTTGTAGATCAAACAAAGGCTTCTGTCTGAAATAAACCATGTTGAAGAAACAAATTCAGAAAGTAAAATCTGACTCGTCTTAATGTTTGTTGGATGTCTTAAATTTCCCAAATTGTGGCGAAAAGTCTCAGTATTTTTCCTGGACACTTTTCTGTGTCATAAAAGGTGACTCTAACTAGAAACTGGTGGAATATCAGCCATTTACCTGATCCAGTAATCAACATCTTCATAATTACTGATCTTATTCTTTTTTTAATCAGATAATGGAACTTACAAATACACTACTTTGACTATGATGCAACCTCAATCCAGAACTCAAATTACTAACGGATACTCACTCACTCACTCACTTAACTTTATTACAATTGTCAGTTAACTTTAAACTAAGTAGTTCTGGAAGCTCCTCTTATATTACTCTTATATAGACATGGAGGTAATTTTTTAAAAAATTAAACATATGTGAAAGGTGTCTTTTATGTTATTCTACATTTTGACACCAGCATTTTTACCACATGTCAGTTTCATACATTGGGCAGTGGTGTCTTTGACTTTAATAATGATTATAATAAAAAGGTATCTGCCTTGAAAACCACACACTCCTCAGTCCCTATTCTCAGCATCTGTAACGACATCATAATTCTACAGCTAGACATTAAAGTGATCCGTGTATACAACCATTTGTTGAAAGCTTGACAGGTTGATTACATTTAAATTAGCACTTTGTCTTCACACCATCTGTCTGTGTAACTGTAGAGCTGTAGTGAGTTGGTATTTTGCCAAGACAGGCTGATGTATACATCTATGTGTACAGGCTATGGAGAGAGCCTTTGTTTCTTGAAAGTATTACTAAAAGTGAAATCTCATAATAAAACAATTCTGTTAAAGGTTCTCCATTTGATCACAAAAAATAAATTAATTAATTAAAAATAAAAAAATAACAGTGTCTTGGCTCAGGCCCTGCTCCCCCATGGTAGTGCAATGGAAGCAAAAAGTGAAAGATGTGTAGAGTATGGAGTTCATAACCGCTGGACTGAATCTTGAATCTGAGGACTGGAGTTTTTCCTGAACCAGTGGTTGCCAATTGGCTCCTTTTTCTTTTGGGACTGAGGTGGAGGTATATATGTGGACATAAATTTGTTTATTTGTGTGTGTGGCTATACATGGATGTAGTCATTGCCTCATGTGCGTTGTTTTCTGTTTGCCTGTGCTCCTCTTCCTGATTTCATTTGGCTGTGTTATGGGACATGTGACTTATGTTCATGACAAATTGTTAAATTCAAATAAAAAGTTTTAAAAAGTGAAACCTCATGTGTTGTTCCAGTTCCATCCATAGCATGTGTGTTTTCATGCAGCTCTGAGTGGATGGCAGAGGGGCTGAGGTTGGGCTGATGTTTGGGTTTGACAGGTCTTCCTCGTCTTTTCTTCACATCGTGCCTCTGCTCGGGCCCGGGTAGAGTACCTTCAGTAGATGTGTCCAGACTGGTTCCATTAGCACAGTATGGCTCAAACAGCGGCTGCGTGACCACCTGGGGTATTGACGCCTTCAGTTCAGGTTCAGTAAGTGGAGTGCAGTTGTGCTGATGGGTGCCATTAGTCGCTGGTGCTTCATCACCTTTAAGCATGGGTGGTTCTGGAGCACAGAGCTTGGGCAGTGCATCCTGGTCTCCATTCAGCACACGGGAGGTGAGGTCTTTCAGTCTTTCGTGGCTGTGGTTGTGACTGTGACCAGCCATCTTCTGAAGGACTCCGTCTTGTAGTGTGGCGGCCAGTTGGGCAGCAGCTTTGTCCATTAGCAGAGCAGGGTCACTGCCCATGTCCCCACAACCTTTCCGAACACTGAGGGACTCCGGCGGCTGCTTCATGCTGATTGGATTTGCTGGTTCTGGCATTGAAGGCAGGGAGCTACCTTTGCTGTCCATCCCATCTAACCCCCTCCAGGCTCACTGAGCTGCAGCACAGGAACACACACAAACTTGTATCACAGAGCTGTAACAAAGAAAAAAACTCCAACATTTTGTTTTTGCAGTTCTGTGCAATCTCCCAATTTGTAAAATGGCATTCTGGGATATGAATCCTATGAGCATAACGCTACACATTTCACAAAATGGCACTCACTTGCTCCGCGGAGCATGAACACAGAGAGGGCTTGGAGGCGACAGAGAAAACTGCACCTGTTACGGAATGTTCTAGGCGCATAGTGTTGGATGATTTCTAAAGTCGATCAACACGATTGAGCAAAAGTCTGAAATAACAGTGTTTCAGGATTGTAATGAGCTCCTCGATACAATCCGGACATATGCACTGATCCCAACTTATGTTAAGCCAGTCTCCATTACATCCATGCATATGAACGGAACACACACAGACACATGCACGCACACACATACACACACACACACACAAGGCGGGCGAGCAACCTCTTACCGCGACAATTTCCAAGTTGGCTCTCTCCTGGAAAAAGAATAGCTAGCTGCTAGCCGCTGTCTATGGCAGTCAATGGTATGGAGAAGCAGGAGGCGGCTGCAAGCTCCACCGCATGCAGCGAATGCCCAATGAGTGTGGGCGAGCGATGCCGCGTAACCACCGCATCACCGGCGAGAAAAGCCGCGGAAATGGAAGCAGCTGACAAGTCCGTGCAACGCGATTGGAGTACGGATAATTGCTGGAGTAAATGTATCCCCGTCTATTAAATTTAAAGCCAGTATGTGAAATAACGGATCGAAAAGAACATTTGATTGCTTATTTGTACAATAATAACGAGATACAGAAACTGGATTCTTTTAGCAGCCGTTCGGCCACTCAGACATTACACCAATGTTCTGCTGAATACACCAGGTTTAGCCAGGGTATCCACACCATGTCATGCACAAAAGGGCTCCGACTATAACACGCAGCGGAAGCCACAATGTGGGAATCTCATGGATAAGCGGCCAGACTATTTCCAGTAAAACAAGCAGCATCTCTGTCATTACAGTCAGCCATTACACCGTATTCCAGCAAATAGACAAAGCCGCCACCCAACAGCTAATTGCACGCAACTACACCGGTACCACGCACGAGTTAAAAACACGAATACGCACGTAAATATAATGCGGTATCGGTGTACGACTGCTGCGGTGTGTTATAACTGTTTTGCTATTGTTTCGCTCATATATCCATTTTGCAGGCGCCATGACAGCTCGTTTCAAAAATGCTAACGATGCTAGCCGAAGCTAACCAGGGTTAGCATTGACGCCAAGCCAAAGTGCACATTTAACGTTAGCCGCTGTTAGCTAGCCCGCTAGCTAGCAGCTCCTCTCTTGCTAAAATGGATGGTCGGCTCGAGGAACTGTGCTACAAATCTGGCGTCGGCAAATACTCCGAAGCGTTGACAATAACATGAAAGACCATCACTGTGTGGTTACCTGTTGAATGTCCTCTCAGTGGTTATAAGGAAGGAACGGCCGAATTCATCCCTTAAAGCGAAGGATTTCATTCAAGTCGAATCAAAAGCTAGAAGGGAAACTCAAACTCTCCGGCCAACCAGCGCGAAAAATACTCACTTCCGATTGGTCGGGAGCGGAGCGAGGATCCAACCGGTCCTTTCAAAAAAACCAACCGTAGGAAGTATCTGACCCGGAGCCTCCAGACCCTTCTGCCGGTCCCAAATAGAAAGGTTAGCTGCAGATTTACCGCTCACTGGATCCTCATTGTCCTCCACTACATCTAAGTAAACCGCCTCCATGATATTTAACATTTAAAAGGAGAAATAGCAGCATCTGAAACAGCATTTTAACAAGTTTACATTCTCACAACAAACTACTTATAAACACACGAAGGTACATAATCGAATATATTATACAAAGAATAGAGAAGAAATTAAAAATATATATGCATTAACTATAATATAAGAATGTACAAGGATCTAGATAAACTCTTTAACACAGCATAAACTCTTATAGTTTTTACTTCCTTTTGTTTTGAGTGATAAATTATCCCAAATCTAGATTTTTTATTTTTTATGTGATAAAAATGAATAAACCACTATTTCTAAGCTGTAAATTTGCCTTTATGTGTCTGAATTTTGTTCATTATAATAACATGAATAATCATATAACATGTAAGTTTGCATTCAGAATTTGAGGAATAAACTATAAATAAATGACACAAGTTTTGTTTAAAAAAATTTAAGAATAAATAGGTTTATTCATTATTTGTCATTATTTACTTCCTTTTGTATGAGTGATGAGTCATCCTAAATCGAGATAAAAAAAAATAAAAAATCATAAACCACTATTTCTAAGCTGTAAATTTGCCGCCATGTGTCTGAATCTTACTCATAATAAGAGGAATAATCACATAACATGTAAATTTGCTTTCACATTCAGAATTTGAAGAATAATCGTGTATACACAGGGGCAGATCTACAGGGGACCACTACCCCCCTATTGCCCCACAGTTGCCCCCTTAAATTATGTTCTAAAAATTATACTAAACAAAAAACAAAAACAAATCAGAAGCCTCTCAAAGTATTGAAATAAAAAAATTCACCCCAAAAAGTGTATCATTATAAAAATTATTTTGGGCTCCTGATGTACTTAAGTCCAGACAGTAGACAAATAAATGACATAACTTTGGTTGAAAAGTTTAAAATAAATAGGTTTACTCTTCATTATTTTTATTCATTATTTGCCAGTATTTGCTTAATTTTGTTTTGAGTGAGGAATTGTCACAAATATAGACTTTTTAAAAACTCTTTGCTAAAATGAATAAAAAAGCTTTCTTTTCATTGTGACGTGTCCAAATTTGTAGTAATAAAAGGTTTTATTCTTCATTATTGGTCTGCATTTACTAACTTTTGAGTGTTGAATTGTTTCAAATACAGACTATTTTTTTAAATCATTGCTGAAATTAATAAAACACTACAAGCTGAAAATTTACATTCATATGTATGAAATGTGGTCATTATAAGAGAAATAATAATCACGTGTATATAAATGACATAAGTTTTGTCAAAATGTTTAATAAACAGGTTTATTCTTCATTATTGGGCAAAAAAAATAAACAACAACAACAACAACAAAAACAATTTCTAGACAATAAAGTACAGTTCACAGCATTGTCTTTAAATGTGTAAAAGTCAGATGCAAATTTGTGAATGACATTTCCTTTATTTGGTTTTGTTTATCAATTGGCTATAAAACAAATCTTTGACAATTTTTTTGCATCATTATGTCCAGTCATAAAAATGAGGAATACACTTATGTTGTGGTTATACATTAGTAACCACTACACTCTTAAGTTTTTGTGATTCAAAACAGTTGTATTTTAGTGCATTAGGGGGTAACAAAAGGGTAAAAAAAACAAACTCAAACTAATTCAATCTGGAGGTTGCTTGCATCCTGGAGGATGTGTTGGATGTCTGAGTGTAAGAGTTCTGATGTTCATTTGTGATGTAACTCTAGCATTTTTCTGTATTTTTAATTTCATTAGTATTATTGTGGTGAAATCCTTACTTATACTTATCACAAGGGGATTTACATTAGCTCTAAACTTAACATGGAGTCCTATTTTTGTACATGATAATTATTAGATGCAATACTCTAAACAAAAGAATAACATTTACTGCAAACACGCAATCATTTGTTACATAAAACAACATAATCACTGAATTGTCACACATTTCCCACTTTGCAGAACAGTTTCAACATGAACACACAGACTGTTGCTGCACTGATTAGAATAATAACATAGTTTACTCAAAAAAATATAAGCACATATGTGGTGGTAAAAGCAAAAAAAACAAATATTCTCTTTTAAAGAATAACCGTATTGTTAGGGGACACATGGCCTGATGGTGACCTGCAGAAAATCCACTCCTGTATACATGCAGTACCAGAACAGAACGCTAGAGGGCAAAACACTCATTGGACATATACTTGCCAACTTCCTGGAAAAATTAAGCCTTCAGAATAAAAGTCTCCAATAGAAAAGTTGGGAAGTGTGAATGGGAATGTCCAATTCACTTAACAGCAAGACGATAAATGTAACAAGTTTATGTATCAAACATTTTTTAAAATAGAATTATTAATGTGGGGGGTTATGTAGGCTATTATTCATGGTGTAAAAATATGTTTATGTAAGGCAAAGCAAATGTATTTATATATCACCATTCATACACAAGGCAATTTAAAATGCTTAACAAATTATATTAAAATCAGAAAATAAACATTAAACAAAATTAAAGTGCAGAAAAAAAATAAAAAAGGAAATAAAAATAGGAATAAGAGATATTTAAAACAAAAGCTAAAAAGTAATGAAATCATCATTATCATGTTCCAACTTAAGGGTAACAAATAAAAAAATCTTTGTTAACATCAAACTGATGTCAAGATTGGCCCTGAGTGCTTGACAAATAACATGCATAGAACAGGAAAGTCTCCAGTACAAAGAGATTTATTAGTGCAACAGCACCAAGCAATACATGAATAAGAGCAACTGCAATCAGCAGGACGGCAGACTAGGGCAGTAGCAATCGGCGAAGAAGGGGGGCTGAAGGTCAGACGTCTGGACAGCACCGTGCCTTCGCGGAGGTCTCGCTGTCCAGACTAGATTTCACTGTCCTCAGGGTCCTCAGAGTCTTCAGCCTCCATCTGTTCAGCTGATCTGCGAAGAGAGCAGTCCAGTCACCAAGGAGTCATCTATTTATACTCTGAGGCCACGCCCACTGGTCACCTAGGAGACACTTGTCCAAAGAATGTACCCTAGCGGTCATCACACTAGAATCATTCTGAAAGATCTATAAAGATCAGATACTGAGGTATTTCTTAATAAAGCAGTGTGTATAATGATAGCATATTACTTCCCGACAAATTAAAGTTTTTTTTTGTTTATTGTCTATTTTTATTCTTGGAAAATTTGGTATAATCTAGAAAGAGCACTGAGTATCTTAGTACTTTTACGGCACTTTCTGAAATGTATAATAATGCCAGTAATATTTGTGATTGTGTGATACCAAATTATCAGAGTCACTGGATACAACATAACTGAATAAAATGAAAAAATAAAGTAATTTCCTGACATAAATTTAGTCCTACTGTCATATCTCCATTAATTTCTTTCTGAAATGTGCTGATGTTTCCCATAAAATCCGTTTTCATCCATCACATTTCATTTGCTTTAAGTCATATGTCCTCCTTAAAATCTAAAAGCAGATACAGATAACCTTTATTAATCAACAGAGGTAAATCTAATAGCCATCAAATAAAGATGAGGAAAAAGAGCAGTAAACAGAAGTAAAACATTTAATATTATACAAGTCTCAAGTCATTTTTAAAAAATCTGATGAAGTTTCTTGGATGAAGGACAAAGCATTTTCAAGAACGAAAACCAGTTCAGTAGAACTTTGAACCATGATGACCTGGACAAATGAAATCATATACAAACATTACCAAAATATAAATGAAGATTATATGAATTATCAGTGAATTGTTTACATATTAGGTTAGATAGATGCCTTATTCCAGAAATTTCAGAAATACTTACAGTCTTAGGAGGAAAGGCATACAACAAAACCTACTAAAAAGACACTGTAAAAAACAAAACGTCCAATTGTAAATATGCATATGTGCATATATGTGTATGTGCATGTATGTACAAATTTTTCTTGTATCTTCTTTTTTGCTTCTTTTTTGTCATCTATTAGTTTTTCTTCTATTAGTTCTTGGCTATTGTTTTTTTTTGTTTTTTGCTAATTTTTGTGCAATATCCATTTAACATGTTTCACCTTGTCACTCATATTGTAAATATTGCTGATCAAGTTTTGGTAGTTATTGCTTATAACTAACATGCTTATTTATTGCCAATTTTTGGTACTTATTGCTGATCTTTGGTTCATACTGCTTATCTTATCAATTATTTATTGCTATATTTCTTATTCTTATTCTATTCCTACTGGTGTACTTGTGTGAGGAGCATTTGCAACTTTAAATATCCTCCTGGGATTAATTAAGTATTTCGGATTCTGATTCTGTAATAAAAATTTATAAGAAAAAAAAAGTCCAATTATTAAAAAAGAACAGTTCAAATCAGAATGCATGGCTAAAATGCGTAATGTACTGAATGTGCATTCATACTCTGTGGCGAAAAATTATGAAAATGTTATATAAACTCATTCAAAGTCGAACAGTTATTAGTTTCTGCTCTAAATCAGAAATATAAGGCTTTTATTTTGTAAACAAACCGGAAGTGTGGCTCCCAGTCGGCCCGCTTAACGACATATGACTCCGTTTTGACGTCAGCCGCAGCTCGGCCCGGTTAGCTGTCATCGAAGAAGGGAAGGGCATGACATGGAGCAAAAATTTCCAGTGTACAGTCATACATGCCTCGTAGCTTGGTGAAAACAAACGGGGGGATTCTGTGGTGTAAAGTCTCCGTAAACGCCGCCGCTTGTGTCCGATCGTGTCGACATTTTGTTTTTTTGTTTTTTTTTAGTTAGCTACATCAGATAACAAAACAAGCTAGCTCGAGTGTAACTGTTAAAGGTAGCGACTTGAAACAGAAACCATCCTCATGGCGTTAATCCTGTTTACGAGGTCCCGGGCTCCTTTAATGAAAACGTCTCGGTCGTTGAAGAATGAATTCCGGAAAAGTAAAGGTAAGGTTTGTGTGTGTGTGTTCTTATGTGTGTGTATTATTCAGTGTTTATAACGTACCGACATGAGAGGTGAAATACGGCTGTTAGCTTATTAGCATCTGGGGGTCTTTACCGGTGGTCTCTGGTGTTTACAGCCGGTCTCGGAGGGGGGGGAGGGGGGAGGAGAGGTGGGTCGTGTTGCTTTTTCCGGGCAGACA
>JAPTGZ010000016.1:33840939-33855772 GCA_029814645.1 Fowleria isostigma | reverse complement strand
TGCAACTAAATCATGTTTTTAATACCATAAAATTTAAAAAAAAAAAAAAAAAAAAAGGTTTGTCTTGTTTAAAATTTAATATCAAATTGACTGCACATGAATAGAATAGAATAGAATAGAATAGAATGCAATAAAGTGGAATACATTACAATAGAATGGAATGGAATGGAACTTTATTGTCATTGTTACAGAAACAAAGAATACTAGTATCTGTTTAACAGCAAACACAGTGCAAAAAAGACTGTATAAACATCACACAAAATACTAAGAAATACTGACAATATACAAAAATTTCAGAGGTAAAATATTAAATATACAAATACTGCTAAAATATACAAAAAGCTAATTTTATATGACAGATAATATGTGCAGCATAAGGATATGTACAGGTAAGGTCGGTCAAATAAACACACAGCACATGCACTGAATTATTGCACTGAAGTGACTGGGAGTGGTGGTTTTTGTAATGGGTGGTGGTGGTGGTGGGGGGGTATTTAACGGCTTGTGGGTAAAAACTGTACTTGAGAATTACTACTATATATTTGTTAAATCGTTAGTCTCATAGCATAATTACCAAAGTAATACACTATATAGCCAAAAGTATGAAGACACATTGATTTCAGGTGTCTCTTTTCCAACAGGGGTCTAGGATACAAAACAATCATGACCAGTGTCTAAATATAGTCCCTATATTGTATGACTTAGGCAATTATAAGGCTAATGAAATGACTATATTCAGTGTTGAGCTGAATCTGGATTGACTGTGACAGACCCAGTGACTGTTAAGACTGGAGATAGACTACCATATTATCCCCGTGTGTGATCGTTTGGATATTTATTTTTCCAGGATCTGGAGGAGATCAAGAAGGAGCTGTCGAAGTCCGGTCAGGAGAAGGCGGTGGAGGAGTCCAAGGCCAGTCAGCGTCTGTCCAAGAGGGTGAACCGTATGATCGGACGCATCGATAAGATCATCCTGGAGCTGGAGAAGGACAAGGTGATCCTGGACGGACAGATGGACAGTGGAACCTCGCCCCCTGTTGGGTAAGAGCGCAATACGTACACTACTGCCATCACCACCACAACACTGTCACTGATGGGAAATGTTTGAAGCTAAACTTGTGAAATACACTCTTATTCATGGTCCAGTTTAAAGCTGTGACAGAAAAAAAAAAACACTTTAAGACTTTCATGAAGATACAGCTTGTTTTATAGCTAACATTTTACTTATTCTTTGTTTTAATCAGTGGCTTCTTTATAATTGACTGTCTAGCTCAGGGGTGTCCATTGGGCCACATTCAACCCAATTTGTTCTAAAATGGACCAGACCAGAATAAAAAAGCCCATAAATAATGATAATTCTTAAGTTTTCCTTTTTATTTTAGTGTAAATTAGTAAAATTATTTTTGAAATTGTTCACATAAATCTGAAAAACCTGAAATTTATTTAGTAAAATAACTGTAATTTTAACAACGTTATGCCTCAGTTGATCATTTTTACACCTACATTACAACTTCCAGATCACATTGGATCTACAAAGACACAGAACATTCAATAACAGGTAGAATGTTGTTAAAATGTTTGAGTTTACACGTGTAATTTTCACACTTGGCAAATTCATCCCATGGCCCAGACTGGACCCTTTGGCGGACCAGTTTTGGCCAACAGGCCTTATGTTTGACACCCCTGGTCTAGCTGATGAACCCACAGATTTTTCTCCATCACAAAATATACCCATCTTTAACCATCAGTGACTTCAGTTACTTATCTTTCATCTTCATCATCATCATCATCATCATCATCATCATCATCTTAAGCATTATCATTATTAGTGTAAAATGGTGGTGGAGATCATTTAAGGAACTAAAGGTTTCCCAGAAAAAAATACTTTAAATAATTTTAAATCCACAAACTGCTTCTCTTCATGCCCTAATTGGTCTAATTTTTCACAGATTATTTTTTTATAAATATTTTGATGCAACAAGGTAAGACAAACATGCTAAACCGCCATTTGCCTGCCTGCAAAGTGCTAACATTGCATCTTGTTTTTTTTACCATTAGCTGCTGAAACTATAGGCTCGACTATTGTTTTGGGTTTTTTAAAATCATTTTCATGATTCCATTTTCTGCTCCTGCACAGAAGTAGCATCTACTGTTTGATGTGCACAGTTTTGGCCCCTGAGTGAATGAAAACTTATGACGATCTGATTTTAATGGATTGATTTGGAACCTTTATCTTAATTGAAAAAAAATGTTTTCCCTAAAAAATTCAAAGATTCTTTATTGTCAATTTACTAAATGTACAAGACATGGAGAGAACTGAGATCCTGTTTCTCTCACATTGTATTAACCCATAAAGACCCAAACAGCCACCGGCGACCAAGACCATCTATTGATCTGAACTGTTTAACTCTGTTGATCCACTCGTCCTATCAATATCAGTACTTGTAAATAATTGGTGTAAAATGCAGTTTTTCATCTTTTAATGATCATCACATATGACCCATTTGAATGTTCAGAGGTTCCATAGTTACTGTGGAAACACTGTCATCTTCTACAACATTGATTCACCAGTAAAACTCATTGAGTTGGATCAATGACAATGGATGGACACATTTGGTTTATGTTCAGTTAATGACAGATTTTGTTGAAAAAGTCACTTTTTCCTTCAGTTTTTGATATGACAACCTTAACTTAAATGTCAGCTGCTATGAAAATTTACACAATCTTTGAATTAAATATAGGAGAATACTTGATTTTTCACCAAAAAAGTAAAATATAGAGGATAATATTATAATAAATGGTGATAAATCACCTAAGAAAGGTTAAATAGAGAGGAAAAATTCATTTTTCATTTGACACAAAAGTAGCACTGAGTCTTTATGGGTTAAAAACTTTGTATTAAACCAAAAAAAAAAAAAAAAGATGTAAAAGAATGGGAATAAATAAAAGTCAACATGTCAGTCTATTTATGGTAGCACCAGTAGCATAATACAATGACTGTTATGAGATGAAGAGGTGCATAATGAAACATCTGGTTCTGTTTGGTTCCATTATACACAACTTACAAGTGTATAAATCAATCAATCAATCAAATTTATATAGCACCAAATCATAAATATTATCTCATGACATGTTATATATAGAGCTGGTCGAAAACCAAATCAACAGATCAGTTACTTTAACATCCAGCGTGTTGCATTTCAGCATGATTTAATTCTGGCTCCAACTAAAACGGTTTGATCTGAACCCAAATTGGATCCGATTGGTGTTATCTGGGAACCTTGAATGCAGCACTTTGACCTCTAACCTCTCCACCACATTTTACGTAGCGGTCAAAGCTGGTAACCGTTTCCTGTATGCAGTCTGTTCTACACCTTCAGGGAGAACCTCATCAGCATCGACGAGCTCATCAGCGTCATGAAGCAGATCCAGAACATCCCGGAACACAAGCTGCAGAGCATCGCCGAGGCGCTGGACGAGAACAAGGACGGCAAGATCGACATTGATGACGTCATCAAGGTAAAACCAGCAGAACCAGGAGATACACAGCTCTGGTTTTTATTGTAATCGTTTTGTTGTCTGTCTGTCCATCTATCTGTCCATTCAACTGCATAATCACATTATTTGAAGAATGCATTAAGATATCGGCACCAAATATATACTGTGGATTAGAGCTGCATGATATTAGAAAAAAACTGACATGGCGATTTTTTTAACCCTCCGTTATATATTGCGATTTTCTTCTTTATTTTTGGTGATTTTCTTCTTCATTTTCGATGATTTTAACATGGAAAAACAGCCTATATCCAGCAGTTTGAATACATCAGAATCAGTGAATTTAACATTGAACAGAATAAATAATAAAAGTCATAAATGTAACCTGACGTTCACTCATAATTCTTAATGCTGAATGTGAAAAAGTGAAGCACAAACTGCATTTTACAGCAATTATTTACATGTATTGATGGGATTAGTGAAGGAATATGAATATTAAATATTGTAGATCAGTCAGTGCTTTTGATCGCTAGTGGACGTTTGGCTCTTTCTGGGTTAACGTCCTCATCCGTTTCCTCTGCTCTGTGTGTCTCCAGGTGGTGGAGCTGATTGATAAGGAGGACATCGACATCTCCACCTCGCAGGTCACAGACATCATGGTGATGCTGCAGAAGGAAGAGAAGCTGATGGAGAAGGAAAAGGCCAAAGAGAAGTCGGAAAAGGAGCAGGCAGCCACGCTCAACAGCTAATTCACCCGCACACGAAGGACTGAGCGCAGTTGAAATGACCGCTGAGAATGAGCTGAAACGGTGCAGACTGGTGACGAACGCCAGCGCTTCAGACAAACTGGTGAAGCGGAGTGTGAGGTAACAGCTGCCTTCTCAAAGCGTCATTTCAACATAAACTGAGTTCTGAAACATGTTAAAAAAAAAAAGGCTTATTGCCTTTAAAAACGCACAGAATCAAACAGCAAATTGCCATTATGTTAACCACTTTGGACTGATCGTGTATGATGTTTATCATTAGTTTTGTGTAATTATTACACAATTATTGAATAATGCAGGGTACGTGGTGACTAGTCAATGGTTCACTGAACTTAATAGGCGAGGCGAGGGAGACTTTAATCAAGATGATATCTGGGAGATTAGACATAGAAGAAGATGATTTATTTAAGTTTGAGCTGGAACGTTTCGTCTTCCATTTCATCCGTGTTTTCATCTCAGAGAAATGAGGAATCATTTCTGGACTTTGCACAGTAAAAATCGTCATCATTGTCATATCCGTCATTCCACTTGATCTTCTAAGATTTTCTTCTGTTTAAAGTTTGAAGACGCCTCATTCTTTGTATTTTTTATAACAGAGTTGAGTTTTTTTTCCTCAGTCGAACAAGTAGCTTATCGCTGTTGAAATGGTGGCTGCAACCAAAGAATCATTACATAAAAGTATTTAAAAATGCATGTACAGGTTCAGATATTAAAATTAACCCCTCATATATATATATGCATTTTTAGTCTTCAGATAGTGTAGGAGAGGCTGTGGAAGGGTTAACGTTTTATCCCAAAAAAGCCCAAGGACTGAACTTGGAAGCACGTGCATCAGTATCAAGACTAACTGTACTGTAACTTTATATTTTTGAGTATTTTTTTTTGCCATGTTTTGGAATAGTACAAGTTTCATTTTAGCACAGCTCCTCACGATCTGTTTGCGCGTTCTCACTTTAAAATGCCAAAGTTGCACGGAGGCACATTTATAAACAGATTCTGCTCATATTCCTTAAAATCACTGTCAATGAACAACAATAAAAACTCACTGGATGAATCAGAAGAGAAAAGAAAACCCACCATCACACACAGTAGTCAGTCTAGAGTCCGGACCGTAGCAGAAGTTTCTATTTTCTTACTTTGTGTTTAAATGTTCGGAGTCTGTGGGATGGAGAGTGGAAGGCGTGTTGGTGAATGTGGTCGTTTATTTTGTGGTAATTCTGAAAACCAGTAAATGCAAAGTGGCCTTTTTCTTCACACATGGATTGAACACAGACGGATATGACTATATTTGGAGTATTTCTGGAGACAGTAGAGCTCTGAGTGAAGATTTACTTTGGTTTAGTTTTTGGGCTGAAATCGTCTGGATGACGTAGATACAAATGTAGGCGTATGGGGTTTTATTTTCCTTTGCACTGTAGTGATGAATGTGTGTGGAAATAAAGCGATTCCTCAGGATAAAGTAATTATAAATATTAAAATCATTCTTTTTATTCAACTGCGTTCACGCTACAAACACCTCGATGGTTGTATTATATATATTATAACAGAAATTTGACCAAAAATAATGAATATTATTACTATTAATGCATTTGTTTAGGAGTGAATTTAAGTTTGGAGCCCTTTGATAGATGTAACAGATGAAATTTAAGTGCATATTCAGCAGATTTTCCCAGAACAATTTATAAAATACATGATATTTATGACATTTATGCAACACTATCATGTCTCTGTTTAACCCATAAAGACCCAAACATCCACCTTTGATCAAAAGCATCTACTGCTTTAAACTGCTGATCCAGTAAATCTATCAATACATGTAAATATTTGGTGTAAAATGCAGTTTTTCATCTATTCATGGTCAACAGATATGACCCATTTGGGCATTCAGAAGCTCTGTAGTTACCGTGGAAACACAGTCATCTTGTACAACACTGATTCACCAGTAAAACCCATGGAGTTGGATCAATGACAATGGATGGATACACTGGGTTTATGTTCAGTTAATGCTATATATTACTGAAAAAAGTCTAATTTTCCTCAGGTTTTCCCGTTTTTTTACAGTAATCTTTGACTTTATGCTGAGCTTTATGAATATCTTCATCATCAGGCACTGAAACATAGGAAAATAGATGATTTTCACTGGGAAAAAATGCTAAATTCTGTGGATAATATTATAATAAATGGTGATGAATCACTGAAGAAATGTTAAATGGAGAGAAAAATTCATCTGAAAACTGCCACAAAAGTCACACTGGATCCTTATAGGTTAAGTAGAACAAAAAATTGTAAATAAATATACACAGGTAACACAAAAAGGTAATACACAGGTAATACACAAAAATCAACTGTTCCAGTGAAGGAAATGTCCCAGATCACATAGAAAAAACATTTTTCAGTCAGTCATGAATAATAATCAGCCTGAAATAATGACTTTAATTTCTGCAAATGTCTGTATTTAATCACTGCAGATGCACTCAGTGTTAAACTCTGGGTTGACGGTAAATGCTTGCATTAACATTTTGACCAACATAAATCTAATTTTCTGCTTTTTTACTTTGTTTTTGTTGTAATGTATGACCCTCATTGGTCAGACAAATTAGAGGTAGACTGATATATAGTTTTTTTCAATATCAGCCTTATTTTTTTTTGAAAGCTAATATTTGATTAGTAGTAAAAATGTTCTAAGATATTTGATCAGGCACCTGTGTGGGCAGCATTTTAAGCTTAATAAATATTAAAAGACTACATATGTACGTGTATTAATCATTTCATTTATATTGCTGCAGAAAACTCTTGATTATCTGAGTTGTTTTAAATTGTATTTTATGGTCAGTATGCTTAAAAAAAATTGGCCTTAAATATTGGCTGTAGATATCGGCCAGATATCAGCTGACCAAATTGTGTTAAAAAAAAAAAAGGCATCACCCATATTGGTCAACCTGTAATACAGATGAATAAAAAACAACATTAATATTCCTAAAACAGATAACTATCAGCCATTGAAGTAATATTTATCGATATTTGATATATTATTTACTCATCCTGAGTAATAACTTGATTTTTGAGCCTCATCCAAAACAGTGTCTGACCTGCGGAATCTGTTCTAAAGAGGTTTACTCCTGTAGTCAAACAAAAGAGCTTCACAGGAACAATGATGAAGCTAATAACACTGCACTAACAAACCTAGATGTCTTTACCAAACAGGTCAGTGTTTTTACCGTCTGACTCTAAGTATTTCTCTTCGCTGTAGCTCTGAGAAATGACAGGGCTTTATCGTCCGTCGGGTTGTTCGCAGCGTGAACCCGCAGTAAACGCAGAACTCGGCTTTATCGGCCCAAGTGGATTGAATGTTGTTTAGTTTGTGGTCATTCTGGGTCCTCAGCCGGTCCTCCACAGTAACCAGACCAGAGCTCAGGTGTAAACGTCTGTGACAGAGTGGTACTTGAGATAAGGCTGAGTGGGCGCTGCTGTTGCGTTTACGGTAATTCCTGGAATCCGTCGCCGCCGGTCATCCATCATACCAGCCACCATCCCAGTTTAGACCCAGCGCTGCCTGCTCAGCCTGGGACCAGTCACCCTGATGGGTGGGGGTAAACACTCGCCCCATACATGGGCCAAAGCCAGCTGTAGCAGAGGGTTGTGTTTATGTTTGGGACACTCCGGCGGGACATGGCATGGCGTCTGCGTCATAAATCAGCGGCCGGTGTAAACACGCCAACGAGAGTTCGGGCGAAATCTGTGACGACTTGGCAGTGGGGAGGTGTCTGTGTGCCTGACAGGACACACTCAGGGCACCAATGCTACCACGGCAGTGCTGCCACTGTTTGTAGGCAAGCAGGGGTCAAAGGTCAGTGGGAGGTTTATGCTACTGAATGTGTTTACATCTGCTAAATCACAGGTGTTAAAACATGCAGCCCGTGGACGAAAACTGGATTGCTAAAGGGTTTAATGTGGCCTCTGGGCTGAATTTGTGAAAATACGAAAGTTACACTAAAGATATTAATAATTAATAATAATGTTAAAATCAGTTCAGTTCAGGTTCCAGATACAGAACAATTCAGTCTCAAGTGAGTTGGACTAGTAAAATACTATCATAATAACCTACAAATAATGACAACTTAAAATTTTTCCTTTGTTTTAGTGTAAAAAAAAAAGTAAAATTACATGAAAATATTTATATTAACAAACAATCCTTTCTCAAAAAATTTGAATAATCTAAAATGGCAATAAATCACTTAAGAAAAGTCAAATATAGAGGAAAAATCCAATCTACATGAACCTGCATAAAGATGCCATAGAATTTGATCAGTGACAGTGGATGGACACATTGGGTTTATGTTCAGTTAATGATAGATTTTGCTAAAATAGTCACTTTTACTGCAGTTTTCTGTTTTGATAAAATAATCTTTGAATTTACTCTGAATTTTTATGAATGTCTACATTAAATATGGGAAATTAAAAATAGAAAAATACATGATTTACAGTGAAACATGCAAATAGAGAGATAATATATAATAAATGTTGATAAATCACTTAAGAAATATTAAACAGAGAGAAAAATTCATTTGGGAACTGCCACAAAAGTAGCCCTGGGTCTTTATTGGTTAAAATGAGAAGATCTGCCTCGTCTGCTTTTTTTCTCTTAAGCGACATTTTACTTTAACATTCAGGAAAAAAAATGCCTGACTTTCTCTCGCTGTCGTCATGTATTGACCGTTTTTGCCGAGTTCTGCCACTGTGTAAATGCACTATTTTGTTTTTGTTGCGATAGATGTCGACTGTGTGAATGTGTTTGTGCTGCAGCAACGAAACAAACCGTCCTGAAAGATTCCTGTTGAGTCGTGTCTGGTGTCGTGTGCTAGAAGAACAAATATTTAAAGCAATAATTCATATAAGCATCATGTAACTGAATTAATGTGTTGATAATTGTTGTACTATTAAGTGGATCACAGAAAGGATGTCATAACTACTCATGATATTCTGCTTCATTAGGAGTTCATACTCTTGTATTTTATTATTTAATAGATTTTTGGGGATAGATGGACCCTCTTGTTGTTTTGGTTTTTTTGCACCAGCTGTTTTATATCACTAGAGTTCTGCTATATTCTGTAGACAACACAAAATGATGAGTTTTCTGATTTTGTGGAAGTTGGGAGTATTATTTAGTTTTATATAAAAGGCAGCTGGAGGCTGACGGGAGATGAATTCAGGATCAGCAACGTTTATGAAGTCAGGGAAACTGAATGTAGACCTTAAGGAGCTCATTTAGGCTACATTCAGACTGCAGGCAAATGTGGGCCAATTCCGATTTTTTTTTATTTATTTTTTTTCTGCCCATATGTGACCTGTATGCGATCTATCAAAGACAGTTAGTAGAGCACAAATCCAATCCAGGCCAATTTTATATGTGGTCCGAAATCCAGTAAATCCAATAAATCCAATACGTATCTGATATTTTTCAATGCGACTTCAGTCTGAATAGCCAGGTTACATTTATCCAACTTTTACATCATTGAAATGCGACAGACGTCACAATTTTGCGTCCCATGAGGAGAAGCAGCTGGAAAAATATATTAACTTCTGTGTTCACTATTATGTCAGGACCTCTTTTGTACATGTGGGTCACTTCAGGGTCACATTCAGTTCCTTCTCAAAACTGATAGAAGTCGCATTTAATGTGCACGAGCACACACACAAAAAAATCGGATTTCACCAAAAAGTCAGAATTTTGCACTAAGACCTACTGTCTGAGTGTAGTCTAAATGTAGACCATAAGGACCACATTTCGGCTACGTTCAGATTAAAGGCAAATCTGGCCCAAATCCGATTTATTTATTTATTTTTTTCACCCATATGCAACCTGCATCCGATCTATTAAAGACAGTTTGAACAGCACAAATCTGACCCAGGACACTTTCATATGTGGTCTGAAATCCGATACTTGTCTGATATTTTGCAATGCAACTTCTGTCGTGACAAAAAGAAGTCGATGTTTATGACGCTTTTATGAAACACCCGCCCCCCAGACTTGTGATTGGTCAGTATAGCATAGATGGTATGTGTTTTACAGCAATCGACCCAATTCCAGATGGTTATCTTATTGAATACAGTGAGAAAACCGGATGACTGACCAGGCCTAGTCTGAACGACCAGGTCGCATTTATACAACCTTTACGTCACCGAAATACGACAAATGACAATTTTTTGCATCCCATGAGGGGGGAGTGGCAGGAAAAATCAATTTACTTCCATAAGCACAGTGTGTGGTCACGTATTGCGTCAGGACCTCTGTTGCGCATGCAGGTCACTTCAGGGTTGCATTCAGTTCATACTCAAAACTAATAGAAGTTGCATTTAATGTGTAATATATGAAAAAACATACCAAAAAAAATCTGATTTTACCAAAAAATTGGAATTGTGCTTTAAGACCTGCTGTCTGAATGATGCCTTAGATGCGTATACAAACTGAAATATACAATGAAAATAAAACAAGTATATTTTATATGAGAATGCAGCCACCATTCATTTAAAAGAAAAAGTGTTAAAGAGCAAATTTCAGCCAAAAAACCCACAAAAAATACTTTGAAATAGTAGTTTATACCTTATTATAACTTGAGAGCAACAACCTTAATCCACCGAAGATGTTTTTAGATTCACATCCTGATGTTAAAAATAAAAATGTAAAAAAAACTAACAAAAACAAAACAAAAATGGAGTCAAATCAGGACAAAAAACACAAACATCTAAGCTTGAAAGTTGAGTATAATCTTCTGAGTAGACAGATTTATTCTACTGGAGTTTGTTTTGAAGTAATTGTCATGTTATTTATTTATTTATTTAATCCAAAAGATGTTTTTTTTTTTTAATCCAGATATGGAGATGTTCAGGATATGAGCAGGTATTTGGATTTGATTTGAACATTCAAGTCTTTGAGACGTGTATGAAGAAGCTTCTTTTTTGGTACAAAATCAGTTCATGTAAAGAAACATCATTTATACGAGAATCACCTTTGTTGAATAAATTGTGGATGATCCTGGAGTCACTTTTGTTTTTGTTTGTTTCCATCACTCATCTGTTTTCAGGTTGTGTGCATCATTTCTACATCCTCTCATGAAGTTATTTTCTGTTTTTTCGGATCCAAACCCCTCATTTCTCACTTCCTTCCCACTGGAATGCCACCCGGCATATTTTCCCGGTGACAGTTTTAAGGTCTGTGCGTATGTGGTTGTTTTAACCGACCAAAGCAGGACAACACAAACACATAAAACATATAAAACATGTGGCATTTACTGCTGCGTGCACTGATCTTCAGGAAAAACGTCACAGTTGTGTTTATTATTATGCTGAAATTTCCGGAATCATGATAAAAGTACAACGTAAAAAAGGAATGAGTTACAGCTTTGGAAGTAATAATTAGACCACATGTGAAATTCGACATCACAGCCCCTCACCATGACCTTACTCTGTCCATGGCATGAAAGTGGTTTCAGATTTATCTTAGTTATTACTGAGAAAATTGAGCTTTTTTGGTCACTACTTTAACCCTTTAACCCCTGAGACATTACTTCTGCTGTGAATTCAGGTTGATAAAAGCTACTGTGAGTATGTGTTTGTGTTCCTTTTCTTCAGTGGTTTTGTTTTACTGTGTGTTTTAGGGTCAAAACAGGTAGAATAACTAAAGAAGACAGAGAGGAATTGAAATTTGCAGGGTTTTACTAAATAAGGCATTCAGAATGTACATCAGTAAGAGATTAGGGATGTTGAACATGAACCGGGAACTGGAACACACAGAACGACAACAAGGATTTAAATTTTGGAACAGTAGTTTTGATTTTGGGGTTTCTTTTTTTCCCTAAAATCAGTCCAGCTGTTTTTTGACACCTGGTTGAAGTTCAAAAAACAGTTATACAGCAAAACTGAGTAACAACACTAAAAAAAACAAACCAAAAAAAAAAAATCACCACAACACTGGAAACAAGAGTAAAAGCAAAAAAAAAACCCCAAAAACAAACCAGGAAACCAATATAAAAATAATAATAAAAGCTCAAACCGTGTAACGGCGGTGGGGGTGAACTAAGAATGCTCAGATGTCTATGGAAAGAACAAGGTCTATTCAATCAGCATGTTTTGAAATTTTTCCTACTGAGCAAAAGTTGAATTTTTAGGGATTTTAAAATCATACATTCAGAATGCTCACCACAGACACGTCAGGGGTTAAAGGGTTAATAGTTTAGTTTATTTCGAGCTTATGCACTCTATTTACAGTACTAATTACATATACATGTACAATATTAAATGCTGTTCATATATGTCTTGTTACATACGTGGAAAGTTTGCTGTAAACACCATTTACACATAAATTAACATGAGCAAGTATACATAGAGAAATATTCAGAGTGATTATGCATATAGAATTATACATAGTAAAAGTCTTTTCACACTGGGGACGTAATGAAAAAACACCACGAGCCAAATATTCAGTCATAAATATATTGCATCAAAACTACTCACAACAATAATTGGTCAAAACTCTGTTAAAACACAGTATGTATAAATAAATAAATAAATAAATAAATGAAAATGATCAACACTGCAAACAACAGTAAAAACGACATGTCTTACACTGAAAATACTCAGTGTTTTTGGGGTGTACTGAGCATGCTCAGATGTCTATAGAAAATACATGGTCTATTCTCTAAGCACACAGAAAAATGTTTCAAACTGAGCAAATAGTTGTATTTTCAGGAATATTAAATTAAAAAAATGATTTTTTTATTGTATTTAAAATTTAAATCATACATTCAGAACGCTCACCACAGACACGTCAGGGGTTAAAGGGTTAAATACAGTATATTTCTTTACTTTCTAAATTTAACATATCTTGTGTGTCTTTTGACAGAGTTTTAACATATTTTATTTATTTTTATTTTTATTTAACCTTTGTTTAACCAGATGAGACCCACTGGCCAAGATGTCAACGGTACAAAGGTAAAACATACAATTTTGAATGCGCAACAGTGTATTATAACATATGAAAATAGTGACATTTGTGACACTTGTTGACTTTTCTCGACTTTGTCACAGTGGAACAAGACTTATTTCCAAAGCTGTTCATGTATTTGTACTCTATAAACTCAGTAAACATTTATGTACTCATGTCCGGTGGTAAAATGTACTAAAAAAGGCCATGACGTCAGCGGTAAAAACTGTTCACCTGATATGTTTCTCCACAAAATGACCGTCCCAGTCTTTCTACACCGACATTAAACCCCCATCCATCTCCAAACCGTGTCAACCTGAACCTGCACACACACTTTAAAAGCATGTTCAGCGTCTGTTCCCTCCTTCCCCTCCCGTTTCCATCCTTCATCACCCTAACATCTCGGTCGGTTCAGTGTTTTTAGGTGTCGGGGTTCGTCTGGGTCGCCTGTCAGGGCGTGTTGCCCAGGGCGACGGCGGCTCAGACCCTACCCCCTGCAGATCTCAGGACGTGTAGACTGTCTGCTTCAGGGAGTTGAGGTGTTTTTGAGGTGCGCTTTTCTGATGAGGAGGTGTTGATTACAGACCAGGAACCCAAAATAAGCCTTGGAGGAGCAGAGCAGCTTCAAACGGAGCCATGTTGACAGTCGAGGATGTGCAGGGTGTAAGAGGTTCATTAAGACCGAACCCTCAGTCCCTTTTATTCCACAGACTGAAATGTCAGTGTTCGATGCCAGAGGTGAAATAAGAGCAATGAGCGCTTGTATCTCATTTAGTTTCACTGATGTGGAAAAACTACCTTTAAGTCTTCGATCTGAAAAAGCACACAGGGCATCGATGGGAGTAATGAGGAAAAACCTGCAGGATCCTCACAGAAACACAGCCTTTTGACTGTAGAATACTTGAGAATGCAACAGGGGCTTCCATTGTCACATCTTTTATGCTAAAATAGAGAACAAACACCTAACTTTCACTGCTTAGTTTATCAGCTGAAAACAAAAACCACCATTAGGATGGATCAGAATAGATGTGTATGTGTCTGTAAATGTCTGTAGATGATGAGGGTGACCAGGTCCCAACAAACCACTGATGCAGGAAAAAGTGTTTGTACAGTCCAATATGTGGCTGGACCAGTAAAATAATAGAAAAAACAACAAAAAACTAAATAGAGTAAAAGTCTTTTTTTTTTTTTTTTTTTTTTATTTTAGTGCAAAAAAAAAGATTAAATTGTAAAAATATTTACAATTACAAACGATCTTTTCCCAAAATGTGATCAACCTGATATTTTGTGAGACTAATAAGTGCAATTTTGACAATATTATGCCTCTTCATCATTTATACATGTCCATTACAACGTAGAGATCACAGTGGATCTATAAAAGGCACAATGCATTTAACAGAGTATTGATACAGTTGTGTTGGAGTTTGGAGTCAAAATCAAATCCAATGGGTCGGACCAGTAAATAATACAAAAAAACCTACTTAAGTATTAAATAGAGGGAATGAAGGAAGACATATATATATATATATATATATAAATAAATAAATAACTGACTGATTTATTTTTAAGTAGCTGCATCATAAGTCACTGAGCC
>JAPTGZ010000016.1:33673142-33684078 GCA_029814645.1 Fowleria isostigma | reverse complement strand
GTGTATCTATGTGTATTTCTCTATATATACTTCTCGATGTATATTCTTTATGCAAAAATCTGTTTAACGTGTTTACAGCAAATTCTCATGTATATCTGTGTACATATAATGAAATGTATATAATAAGTATTGTACATGGAATGCACAAGCTTAAAATAAACAAGAAAATGAAACAAGAAAAAAAACAAACCAAAACTTAGTGCTCATGAAGCATTTGTAGCATTAGCATTTATTATGCTAATTATCGGCAAGTTTAAACTTAGCCCATTACCAGAAAAAGGTCTACGAGAAAGATCCTCTAAAGTTTTAGTGGCAAAACATTAAAATATTGAGGTAAAAGTACTAGTTTGGTCCTTCTGATTAATATATTATCTTGACGTTAATACCAATGAAGCATTTGTAGCATTAGTATTTATTATGCTAATCACCGGAAAGTTTAAAGTTAGTCCATTACCAGAAAAAGGCCTGTGAGAAACATTCACTGGAGTAAAAGAAGAGAAATTTAATGGCAAAAGCATCGAGGTAAATGTATTAGATCGGTCCCTCTGACTGATATATTATCTATATGTTAATACTAGTGCAACATTCATAGCATTAGCATTTATCGTGCTAGTTATTGACAATATTTTTAAACATAATAAAATGTAAAATCAACACAAAGTGTATGATGTTACAATGGTGATGGAATGATGTTTCCCAATATTTTACCAATATACAGTTTCATATTAGGATAAATACCATTGTAATAAACATTTTTTATTTATCTAAAATTCTTACTTGACCTGATATAAATCAACACTGAGTTTTAAAAATCTCATCAACATATTTTTTAAATATTTATCATGGTCAGGCCATTAATAATCATTTTAAAACATAATAATCTGATTAATTCAACTCTCACTGAAGAAAAATCTGCCTAAACTGAAAGTGCATGTTGATTTGACATTTATCATGATAATTACTGACATTAACTATATATCTTGACATTATTTCAGGTTAATAAGAAGGTGAAGTCCTGTCACTGCAGGTGTGATGTGTCCCAGTATCCTAGTCCATTATACTGTAACTAACTGGTCACAACACCAACGACACCAGAGAAACTGAAATATTATGACAAAAAAGCTGGAAAACTCTGGTGTAATTTTTAATAATTGTGTAAAAACTTCACCTCTGAGATGTAGTGAGGCAGAAGGAAATAAAGCTGCATAAAATGGAAACACTCAAGTACAAGTAGTACAAATACTCAGTCCGCTTTAGCAGTGGCAGGTATGTGTAGGACAGCCCCAGTGTGTCTATGGTAACCACTTCAGTAACCACGGTGACTGTGGCTGTGTGTGCTCCGCGGTCCGGCTTTGCCATTCATTCAGGAGTCAATGGAGTTTCCTAAGGAGGACAATGTAACTGTGTAGTGCTTCACACATGAAAATGTTCAATGCTCGTGTATTCAGCCAATGCCAATGTGCCATTGAGCAAAACGCTTGTACTTGACTCCCTACTGCTGCGGTGAGGCAACTCATTGGCCGGCAGTCTGGGGGTGTGGTCGGAATGTGTCTCTTAGTGTGAAGTTATTCCTAAAACTCAAGCCTTTAAGTGTTATTTTCTTATTCAGACATATGTTTTTATGTATATATTTTAATGTTTCCTAAGTATATGGTAGTGTCTTCTAACAGCTCTTCCTTTTGTTCTACATTGATCCAATACACAGTGATGCCTGCATAGAACAGACAAGAGCTAATCCTCATGGTTAAGAAGCAGGAGCTAAGCCAGTTTGATCAATAAATGACCCTAAACACTCATCGCTAATCATAATTGATCTGGATTAAGCTTCAGCAGGTGCAATTTCAGCACTTTTCAACCACCTTTTGATTAACATTTTATTGGCCATGTGACTATTTTTGGTAATTTCCCATGCATTACATGAGTGACAGCAACAGTTCCAGTGAATAAAATATTCATTTTAAGATTTTTTTGACTTGTTCCTCTTATTTTAAGACTTAAATTCTTATATCCAGCTCAGTCAGAGGCTGAAATTCCTCATTTAACCCTTGTGTGGTGTTCATATTTTACAGGAACCTCTTGATGCAATCCCTGAGGTGTTTATGACTGATTATGTGTTATTGTACTGATTATGTATTATTATGTATAACTGTGTCACATGTATGAAATGTTTATGAACAATACTGATTATTGTGCATGTATATGAATTGCCACTATACATGAAGTGTATAAGCTAGAACTAAACTAAACTAAACTAAACTCCAAACAGTGACAAACAGGTCAGACATTGTTTTTCCTACAGGTTTGACTAATGGTGTCACATTAATAATTAAAAAAAACATAAAAAGGCAAGTAAACATTGTAAAAAAGACACATTAACTGAAATAAACACCCCCCTTGAACTACTGCACATAAAACGGAACACAATGAGTAACATGTCAAGTACCCACAATGCAATGCAGCAAATATGCAACAGTTTCATTGCATGACTCCTGCTTCAGTCACTTTGAAGATAGTGGGGGTCCCCAGTCTCTGGCACTGTTATTTTAGGGGTCAAGAGCTTAAAAGTTTGGGAACCCCTGCTCTAAAGGGCTAAGTATAGATGAATGAATGAATGTTCCAGGTAAAAAAACATTTAGATGAGTAGATCCACCATCATGGCCACTAAAAGGATATCAGACCCTTACAATAACCTCTAATAACAGGCTGTGCCAAATATTTTATTCATGACTTTTATGTTGCTTCCTTCTCTCTGTTGTGGATTACTGCCTACCCTGTATTTTCTATATTTCGGGATAGTTTGCATCAGCATGGTGCAACAAACCAAGGTCTATGGGTGCAGGTAAAGGTCACTAATGTCATACCTTCTGAAGACGTCTGAGTCAGGATGAAGCCAGAAAAGCAGAGCCCTTCCTAAATAAACAGATCTTAAAATGAGGCTATTACGCTGCTGAAAGTAAGCTAAATTGACTTTGCGGTTATACACAGCAGATAAACTGCCGCACACTGCGCCAGAAACGAAGGGAAAGTTGTCACATGAGGAAAAAATGCAGCAAATTACCAGATACACCACACTCAAAAACAACATTTCATGGGAATTTTAAGAAATTTCTGAAACCAAAAAACCCCCCCAAAACTGGAGTCACCTCCACTGTCATTTCTCCGTTCCACACCAAAGTCTGCCTTCGTCTTCTTTCCAAGGAGAAAAAGGCTTCCATTACGCTCTGCAGACATTACAAGGGTTTATTATTTTAGCTCTCCTGGCAAAATAACATAAGGGGAGAGTCGGGGGGTGAGGAAGGGGAGACATGGGAGGGATGGAAGCCCAGTTTGGTTTCAATATTAGATGTGTCAGCTGCCCTGGATGTGGGGGGGCGTTAAACAGAAGTGCATGTAGAGGTGTGAGCAGAGACCCAGATCTTTACGAACAGTCACAGTAGCAGCAGAGGCCAAAAAGAAGATGGATGGATCACACAGATGAAACAGAAAAAAAAAAGGATGGGAGGATCTAATGCAGTTACCCAGTCTAGTACAGTGTACAGTTCACACTGTACGTTCTGCAGTTTGTTCCAACCATTTACTGCTGGTGCAACGCTGTTTTTTCAAACTCATATTCCGTTTATTACGCTTGCTTCAGTATAAAATAATTTCCAACTCACTCAAAGTACTGATGAGATTCCACAGCAGAAGACGAACTAAGGAGAAAAATCCTTATATTACCCATGGGGGAAGGACCAGAGCTCCAAAATGAAGCCAATGTAGGAAGAAATGTTACAGTTGTAATACCAATGATGGCTAGTGTTGTAGTCAAGACCGGCTAAACCAAGACCAAGACCGACGGGTATCAAGACCAAGACAAGATCAAGACCATGACACATCAAGGCGAGACCAAGACCAAGCCTTGTTGAGACCAAGTCCGAAAACAGACTAGTTAGAATCAACATGACATGATTATTTATATTAACTTTAGAGCAAAAGGCATTGGTGTAAAGTGTCATGACTAGCTAAATCAAATTCATGTTATCATTTCTATTCTATTGTTGTCATGACTTGAAGAGGTTGTATAATCAAAAAAGTTATACTATTCTGTGATCAACTAGTTTTTGGACAAATCCCATTGAGACTGCAATGTCAAAGACCAAGACAAGACCAAGACCAAAGAGAGTCAAGACCAAGACATGATCCAGACCAAATGAGTTGAGTCCATGACAAGACCCAGACCACAAAAAAACTGGTCAAGACAAAGACCAGTCTTGAGAACTACATCACTACTGATGACCACTGGATTGGCTACAGAAAACTACAAATCACATAGACTTGCACTGAATTTCTCTCTAAAAGTATTAGCCAGTATTGCTTTTATTTTTTTTTAAGCAATTCGGTTCTTATTAGTTTTATTTTGAATTAGCATTTAGCATCAGCTCACCCTTGACCTCTTGTGCTCATGCAGCATTGCCCCATATATTCGAATTAGGTCATTTCCAAAAAGTTAAATCAAATCACGGTTGATGTAGCGCTCCGTAACAAGTTGAGCAGAGGGGGGGGATAGGTCAGTCTGACGGAGTTTATAGACATTGCATAAGTAGTGGCCACCTCGCTACCCAGGGTGGTGGCAGCACGGAAATAACGTACTGCTTGATATTGATACTTATGCAGACTAACGCCCTCCATTTTGGTCTCAGTGCCCCCCTTTCAGTATTTTTGTTCCAAACATCCCAACACCCCCTGGAGGACAGTACTGCCCCCATTGAGACACTGCTCTAGTACATATTGTACAAATAGCTGTTATTTAAAACCTGAATAGAGCCACTGTAACATACAATTTCCCCCTGGGGTTAATAAAGTATTCTGATTCTGATTACCAGCCTCCATCACCACACAAACAAAATCCTACTTATTGAACCTGTAAATCACAAACAAAATCCTACTTATTGAACCTGTAAATCATTATATTGGAGTGATATTTTATGAATTGCTATAATCACATAGTAAAAATGCTTTGGCCTCACTGTATTTTAATTATAGCAACCTTCCTACAAAGATCTCTTGGCTGCAACAGATAAGAGGAACGATGAGGAGGGAGCAGATGCAGGGAGTTCAGAGAGAAAAAATGGAGGGAAGACAGAGGGAAGAAGAAGAAGATGAAAGAGGCTAACACATGCACGTTGACAGCCAAGGCGGTCAGCACCCACTCCCACCCACCGACACACCACGCCGAACACTGTCTGTCTGCCGGCCGGCGCTCTGCTTCCATTCACAGAAATGTAAATGTGCTGCAGCAGAGCCAGACAGGACGACTCTGCTCCTGGTTAGTGGTCAGGGACACAGAAAAGACCACATTGGAGGTGTTCGACGCTCTTTAGGACATCAGCCATTTCTCAATTCCAAGTTCACAGATTACAGTGTTGAGAATTTGATGAGTACGATCTTGGTACTGGACGAACTTCCTAAGAATGCGAGTCTCCCTGTAATTGGAACGGCTGGTACTCGCTGTATTTCTGTCATCAGCTCCCTAAAGTTTTCCTCTTACATCACCAGAGTACGTCACTTGATTTGATTTCAACACATTTGTACTACTTACATGCCATTTACATATTTTTTAATACGTTTTGTATGTTTTTCAAAACTGGAACACATTTTGTTGAATCCCATATGATAATAACAGGGCAGCTATGGCTCAGTGAGTCATCCAGTAACTGAAGAGTTGGAGGTTTGAAACATGTTCTGTCCTAGTCCTGTGCCATTGTGTCCTCGCGCAAGACACTTCACCCACCCTGCCTCCAGTGTCACTCACACTGGTGTATGAATGCGTATAAATGTTTGGTGATGGTCAGAGGTTGGAGGGGCTGCTTTGCACTTCATTGTCTAATGATGCATTTTAACTAAGTTCTACTCGACTTGACTTGGGTATGAGGTACTATTACGGGATATTACTGACTAGAGTACCTGGTCGTCATAGCAATGCTGCATGCAACTTCTGTGCTGATAAACTTGCTTGTTACGTGTTGCCCCCGCTGAATCTTTTCATTGGTCATCAAGGACAGAAATGTGTGAACCTTCTCAACCGACTACAGTGTCGTCATGGATTACCTACCCCTATATTTACTGAAAACTTACAATTTTTTTTTTTTTTTTTTGATGGCAAGTCACACACAGTGTGACATTTGTGGCACTTCCCAAATTAATTTTTCCCTCTACATGTAACCATCTTTAAGTGGTTTAACACCATTTATTGTAATATTATCTTCTTTATTTTGTGTTTTTTTCAGTAAAAATCATGCATTTTTCAACATTTAATATACTAATCATGAAAATATTCATAAAAGTTTAGACTGAAATTGAGGATAATTTTATCAAAAACAGAGAAAACTGAAGAAAAAGTGAGTTTTTTTTTAGTAAAATCTCTCATTAACTGAACATAAACCCAGTGTCTCCATCCACTGTTATTGATCCAACTCCACGGCTTTTACTGGTGAATCAACGTTATAGAAGATGGTGGTGTTTCCATGGTAACTACGGTGCCTCTGAACGTCCAAATGGGTCATATCTGATATCTATAAAAAGACAACTGTATTTTACACTAATTATTTACATGTATTAGTGGATCAACAGGGGTTAAACAGTTCGTATCAGTAGATGATTTTGGTAGATGGTGGATGTTTGGATCTTTATGGGTTAAAAAAGGTTAAACATAGAGAAAATTTCATTTGGGAACTGACACAAAAGTAGTGCTGGGTCTTTATGGGCTAATTCATCCCAGCTTTTATGACACTGAAACAGACTCAAACTCACAACAGCACATTTACCTGGAATAAAGTCTCAGGGTTTAAAGGGTTAAGGACCTAAAGACACCCTATAGATACATTTTGTGACATTTTTTGCTAAATAAGTAAGATGTAAGATGCTGTTTTGCCTGTTTTTTGTCATGGTTTTTGGTCGTATAAAGAGGCTGTGCTACCATTGAGGGAAAAATTAGCAAAACAAAGTAGCATAAGCATGAAAAGAAGAGACATAAAGAAGACGAGACGACACAGGGGTGTTGGTGTGTGGCTGGAAGGCCGTTTGGAGAGTACAGGGGGGTCAGTGGATGAGTGAGGGGTGGGCCGGGTCGAGGCTGGATCGTCCCCTCTGTCTTTGTGTGTGTTGGACTCCGTACAGCTCAGTACACAACCTGCCATCTGTTTGCTTCTGCCAGCAACAAAACACAGTCTTTCAACGGGGGTTGGCTCCAAGTGTGGACACACTCGCACTCACACAAACGTGTTTATACATGCATGAGGACAGCATTTATTGGCTTTAAGGTGCAGGTGCCATCCATCATGACAAATCAATCAGGATTATGCAATTCACCCCAGAGTGGCCACGACTCCTGACAGACGGAGATGAGGGGGAAAATAACAGGAAAAATAGAGAAAGGAGACATAACTTTCAATCAATAAAACCCCATCAAGCAGTCACTCCAGAGCACGAAAATATTTTGTCAGATTTGAGTGCCGCTCCAGCTGACTACCCATAACCCCCCTCCTCCCCGCGTGCCCTCCAACAGCAGTCCCCCTGATACGATACAACGAGCCTCTTTGTTCCCCTCCATGTCTGCCTTATCTGTTAAGTATCTCAACAATTTCCTTAAGGGGAGCTTTGTAATTAAAAACCCGCCGTATGTCAACACCGCTGTCAGCCAGCGGGCAACGAACCGTCCTGAACCGCAGCCAGAGGTAGAGCTCTAGACATGTAAAGGTGAGTGCGTACACGCCGCAAAGACATCATTAGACTCAAACAGGTAGCGCTCGCAGCCGACAAAAAGGGCAAAGGAAGTGATGGAGACCTGAAACCCCGTTGGAGAGGAGAGAAAAAGAGACGGATTTAACGCTTAAACCCTAGTGGAGTGGGAATACTTTCTCTCTGCGGTGTGTTTTTAGTCCAATGGTCCGAAGGGTCCCATGTTGTCAACCATCAGTTAGTCCGTCTGTCAGTCCGTCCGTAAACAACTTTTCCAGAATCTTCTTCTGTGAAACCGTCAATCAGACTATCTTCATATTTGTTGTGAAACATCTTTGGGGTAAGCTCTATGAAGTTTTTTCAAAGAATTGGAAAATATAGATTTTTTTTTTAATATCTCAATTTTAAAAAATCCCCATTGGTTTATAAGGGAACACATTTCAAAGTGCTATAACTCGAAAACAGTAGAAAATATTGAAATAATTACTATTGTCAATAGATAGAAAGTCACAGATGGGCTTTGTTTTGATGCCATGATCTTTGACCTTGAGTGACCCAGAAAGGTCATATCCAAGGTCATATAAGTCCAGACTTCTAGAAACTTCCTCTCCAAAACCATCAGCCAGAATCAATTGAAATTCATAGCAGAGGGTTCTTTGGGGTAAGGACTACTATATTTGTTAAAAAAAATTGAGGAAATATTGATTTGTGAATGTTTTATGAATTTTTGAAATTTTAAAACTCCCGATTGGTTTATAATGGGCCACATTGCAAAGTGCTATAATTTCAAAACAGTTGAAGATATTGATATAATTACTATTGGTAATAGATAGGAAGTGACATATGGGCTTTCATTTGGTGCCATGACCTTTCACCTTGAATGACCCTGAAAGGCCAAACAAATACCAATTTATGTGTTTAACCCATCTTTTTTTTTCCTTTATTATAATATTATCCACTGTGTTTGGCATTTTCTTCAGTAGCAAATCATGTATTTTGCTGTTTTTAATTCCCTGATCATGTAAATGTTCATAAAAGCTCAGATTAAAGTTGAGGGTTATGTTAAAAAAAATTAAAAAAAAATAAACAAAAAGTGGCTTTTCAGTAAAACATATCAATAACTGAACCTAAAACAAGTTTGTCCATCTGCAAAGATCCTCTCTGGTACAGATTCTCCAAAAAAAGTCAATACTTCATGGGTAAAATATGCCACTAGACTACAGGAATTTTGGTCTTATTTTTATTTTTTTTTATTATATGTGCCTAAAGTGAAATAAAAGAGTTGAAGCAATTTTTAAAAAAGCCCAATTGGAGAAAATGTGGTACAGGTTAGAAGTGACCAGACAGACAGGTCTCCATTTTCATCCATAATTCATAGCGTGACATACAGAGAGAGTTTCAAAGGGCATTAATGAGGTGTATTAATACAAATGACTGTGGCCAGTCGGAGGCTGCAGGCTGACAATGACCTACTGATCTACACATGTCTGCCAAGATGTTCCATATCACTAACACCAACTCAGATGGACTTTAACACAAACCTCAGACAGGCTGATCATGTCTGAGAGGGTTTTATAGATACAAAGAGAGATGAATGTTCCACTTACACGTTAATCTAAACAAATATGACAAAATATTTACATGCACACTGTTATGATTTCGATAGCATATTCCACTTGAATGTTCCAAACCAGGGTTTTTGTTATTATTTTCTGATTCATTCATGTGGGATTTACCAGTATTATTACAGTTTTATCAATATTTTTTGGATATGTATACAGTACAGTTGGATAATTTGTCAAATTTTTGTTGTAGTGCAGGTTTCAATACATGGCTCCTGTTGAAGACATAGATCATCTGTGGTACAGATGCTCCATAAATGTCAATATTTCTGGTCAGAAGACAAAAACATGTTCTATTAAACATGACAGAGGATATCAACAAGTTTATACAAAATCTGACCTGTTGATGTTTGATTGAAAAAAACAGACTGAGTTCATAAAGTGGAACATCTGCCACCAACAAAAAACACTAATGGATGGATATAAAAAGAAATATTACAGAAATATTTACTATTAAACATGAAACAACATGATTTTGATAACATATTCCATTTGGATGCTCCAAATCAGGGTTTTTGTTATTATTTTCTGATTCATTCATGTGGGATTTACCAGTATTATTACAGTTTTATCAATATTTTTTGGATATGTATACAGTACCGTTGGAAAATTTGTCTAATTTTTGTTGTGGTGCAGGTTTCAATACATGGTTCCTGTTGAAGACAAAGATCATCTCTGGTACAGATGCTCCATAAAATTCAATATTTCTGGTCAGAAGACAAAAACATGTACTATTAAATATTATGACACAGGATATCAATAAGTTTATAAAAAAAAATAATAAATCTGACCTATTTCTTAAAGATGTTTGAACAAAAGAGGCTAAGTTCATAAAGTGGAACATCTTCCATTAATGGATTAATGGATGTAAAGAGAAATATCACAGAAATATTCACTATTCATTATTTTCACTGACATTGTAAACAGCTTATTTGGAATATTGTCCAAAAAAAAAAGATTACCACGTTTGTAACATGAATGAAACATTATGAAAGTAGAAGAAAAGTAGCAAAATAGCACAAACAGCTTCATCTATTTCCATATTTTAACCAAATAAACAGCATGTTTATGTCAGTATAATCACAATATTCATGAACTATTCACTCTCATTAGTCATGTAGGATCATTATCTTCTGCTGAAAATAAGTGGAATATATTATGCATGTAAACAACTCTTGAAACCTTTTACATCCAGTCAAAGGAAGTGTTAACATGATAAATCACTGCTTTGAATTGGACTAATGAGATTATTGGTTCATCCAGATGACAAAACAAGACTTTTTAATACATTACATTAACCCATAAAGACCCAGCACTACTTTTGTGGCAGTTCTCAATTGAAATTTTCTCCATATTTAACCTTTTTTAGCCAGTAAAGACCCAAACATCCACTATCTACCAAACCATCTACTGATATTAACTGTTTAATCATATACATACATATAAATAATTGGTGTAAAATGCAGTTAATCATCTTTTCATGGCCATTAGATATGACCCATTTGGAAGTTTAGAGACTATAGTTACCGTGGAAACACTGTCATCTTCTACAACATTGACTGACCAGTAAAACCCATGGAGTTGGATCAATGACAGTG
>JAPTGZ010000016.1:33418787-33429111 GCA_029814645.1 Fowleria isostigma | reverse complement strand
TTTCTTGAAACAACTGTACCTTTAGGTGTACCAGGCATTAAAATGAACAAGAAGTTGAAGAAAACATAGGGTGATATAATATTTTTTTCGGTGACTTTATACAGACAAAAATACCAATAACAAAATAAATATTAAAGAAAAAAATAAACAAAAGATGAAGAGGGAAAAGCTGTGCCACTACATATCAAATGCATGTCTATAAGACAAGTATTGCAAAGTGAAAAGATGACAAGTAACACAGAATATTATGTTTAACTTACGTTTTACAGTGTACATTTTAGTGCATATATCACAGTGATCGGCCTAACTCCAGACTGTTTTGTCAGTACTGAATACACTGAGAAAACCGAATGGCTAGACAGTCTAGTAAAATTGAATAATAATGACTCCAAATTTTCTCTTTGTTTTAGCGTAAAAATGTACAATTACATGAAAACGTTTACATTTACAAACTATCATTTCGCAAAACATGTGAATAAACCTGACTAAATATGAACAACATGAAATATGAGAGGGGAAAAAGCCACGAATCACACTAGCACCATAGAACAGACTACTACAAAAGGCCCCTTCATGGGAGATGAAGGTCGACCCGGGAGGAAGGCTACAGTTCCCCCACATTGTCCAGACAACCCTGAGGCCAGATGTGGTACTGTGGTCAGAAGAGGCGAAGACGATCATTCTGATTGAGCTGACAGTCCCATGGGAAGAGCAGTGTGAGCAGGCTTTGGAGAGGAAGAGCACCAAATATCAGGACCTGCTGCAAGATTATAGGGGCAGAGGGTGGCAGGCATTTCCAGTCGAGGTCGGCTGTAGAGGATTCCCTGCGCAGTCAGTGTGGAGAATGTGTACAGCTACTGGTGTGACAGGGAAGGAGAGGAAGTCAACAGCCCGCAGGATGGGGGGAGGCAGCAGAGAGAGCCTCTTGTTGGTTATGGAACCGGAGAGAGGACTATAGCTGGAAACCAGGAGGAGTAAATGGGCAGTGATTTGGCCACCACTGCCGACCCACCATCAGGAGGGCGTTGTGGTCAGGGTTGAAACACCCAGTGAACGATTGGTACCACCTGATGACATCAACTCCTCCTGGCCAAGGCTACATTCACCCAAGGTGAATGAAGAGAAAGCATCATTGGATGTATTTGTAATGTTAAAAGAAGGAAGTTCAATTTTAACAATATTCTCCCTGTTACTAAATGTTTTGTGTCTTTGTAGACCCACTGTGATCTGTAAGTTGAATGAGAATCTGAAGTATATTATTGTTAAAATCGCACTTATTTTATTACAAAATTTCGGGTTATTCATGTTGTTCACATGTTTTTTAAAGGACAGTTTATAGATGGCAATTTTCCTTAATCCATAATGACTCAAACATCCACTGTGATCATTATGATAAAATGTGAAACAAATAATCATGAGTATATGTATTCTCATAGATATGTATTTTACCCAACAATAAGGTGCTGTGCTGAAAAAGTTTTAAAATGACCCTTAAAAATGCTAGAATTTGACCTTGAAAATGTGTCCAAACCCTGACAGATAATGTTGACTGAAGTGTGCCATTGTGTGTTTGTTTTTAGATGACCAGGCACTTGGATCCGCTCCCGCCGGGCTACTTCTACAATGGCTACCAATTTCTTAACATCTTTGGAGAAAAAATGATCTTCCATCCCAGTATCCTTTTTCTGGTAGATGATTGTGTCCTAAAGCAAACCTGTACAGTTTGATTAACAAATCCCCCTCAGATGTTTTCTAGTACACCACTCATTCACATCTGAATCAGGGTTTTTTATATATACATATATGTATATATATATATACATATATATACATGTGTGTGTGTGCTTATTTGCCTGCCATGTGTAGTCATGGTGTTGCTGTTTCTCTTACATCACCGTCACCACAGACATGGATGAGTTCATTAATGAGTACATCGCTGAAGCCAACAAAGAGATTGAGCTTTTTAACCGTCAGCTGGAGCTGCAGGGACAGCCTGACCTGTTTGATCCGTGATACAATCTGCCTGTATGTGCATCTCCATCTGTCTTTAACTCTGAGTGAACCACAGTGGGAGGGACGGGGAGGGCACGGGGTCATTCACTCAACATTCCATTCGAATGTTTAATGTGTGCTCACATGCAAATGCAGAAACCGACGCTGCTAAAAGTCCACTCGTTATGACTAACTACGTCACTTTGTCTCATTGGGTGAAACAGAAAAGTTGAACCCAGCTGAGCTTTGAAATGGCATCGCCCACATCTCTTTGATTATTTTTATTATTATCCCTATAAATATCTGTAAATCTCTTGTACACATAGCACATAGCATTGTTTATTGTTTATTTATTTATCAATTTCTCCTTGCTTTTGAGTTGCATTCTTTCTTTACTTTAACTGTCAGAGCAACTGTGACGTACATATTTAATGAAGTAGTTCTGATCCTGATCTGAAGTCACTGAACAGGCTGTCCAGTCAACGACAAGAGGAAAACTGATGCATTTACTTTTGTAAATATAGAAAAGTTAAGGAGAACTTAGCCCCGCAACTGAAGACAAATATGAAACATAACGCAACACAAGATTCCATCTTTAAACCGATGTGATTACGGCACTAAGCCTGCGAGTTATGAGTCTTGCACAATTGAAGGGAATTTCCAACCGCACACTCTTGCAGCTTGTGCGTTTCTGTTTATCACAGTTGGCAAATTAATGCCTCTATTTCTGGACAGGCATGGATAGCCGTGTGATACTGGTGGGCTCCCTCATGGGGTTTCTCAAGAACTGCTCCTCCTCTGTTGTCATCCAATCCATGGCCCACCTGTTAGCTTGTCTGCGTGCCACGCTGCAGCAGAGGGAGCGCTTGGCCATAGAGCTGTAAACATTGGACAGCCTGTTGGCTGACAACTGATGAATGATGCCATTAATCACATAGCTATAAGCCGTCCGAGTGCTTTATTTTAAGACTCCTAAAGTGAATCTAATGAAAGTGCAATAAAGCAGACTTCACTCCCTGAAGCAAAGTGTCGTAGTTATCAAACAGCTGAGGCCATCACAGACACATTGAATCACCGAGGTTACATGTCCTCAAGACTCTTGTCTGTACAGAAGTGTGTTCTGTTTGGTTGTAGAGCCGCTGACATACAGCACAGCCTCACAGTCAAGTGGTTCATCCATCACAGTTTGAGTTCAAATGTTCATTCCTTGGTACATTTACTTTTTAATTGTTTGGGTCACTGTGTTTGGTTGGGTAAGGGCGAGATGAAGTAATCTGGAAACTCCAGATGTGGGTTAATGTTTGGTAAGGGCGGGGTTTAAGGGCTGAAATATGTGCTACCATATTTGAATTTCAGTGGGTAAACTTCAATAATTGCATTAAAAAAACTCAATTTGAACCACATAATTTGAATTTGTATTGTTTAATTTGAATCATTATGTTGGAAAAAAAACTGAATGGTATAATTTGAAATTGAATTTATTAGTTTGGAACTCAAGTCCAGTAACTTGAAATTAAATGTAAGATTATAAAATTTAATTCAGTTTTTCTGAAACTACATTTGATCCTCAATGAAAATTCAACACTAAATTTTCAAATTCAGTTCTCAAAATTCAATTTCACGTTACTGTGACAGACATCCGTGTCAAAGTAAACTGAAATTGAATTTTGAGAACTGAATTTGAATATATATATAGTTAAATTTTCAGTGAGAATCAACTATAGTTTTAGATAAACTGAATTAAATTTTATAATCTTATATTCAATTTCAAGTTTATTGGGCTTCAATTCTGAAATAAATTCAATTTCAAATCATACCGTTCAGATTCAGTTTATCAATGTAATGATTCAAATTAAACAATACAAATTCAAATTAGGTGATTCAAATTCTTCCTTTTTTTTTAGATGCAATTATATAAGTTTAGCAGTTAAAATTTAAATATGAATGATTCCAGTTCAGTTTCTGGTGCCACATATTTCCGCCTGTAGGGGGTTCACATGGGCGGAGCCTCTTGATGAAACTGTAAAAGGTGAGGCTCAGTGTGGGGGGGTGTGATGTTGCAGAGAATTAGACTTGATGTTCTGTCTAAATGAGTATTTCTGCTACTGTTTGCTCTGCGATGGTGTGTGTCACACTGATGTTCTATGCATGTCTTCCTCTTAACAGGGTTCCTACACAGCTCATAATTCTGCAACTTAAAGAAACATCCACATAATGTTGTTTTTTTTTTAAAAAAGAAAAAAACAACTGCAAATTTGGACTTGAAAATGTTGGAATCCAACTCTAGAAACATCTGAACGTTAAGGACAAAAGTGGATGAGTCAGATGATGGAAATGTGTAGGAGCCTTTCAACAGTGAATAGATATTTGATGACTTTTGTTCACCATGGGGTCAGCAGTGAGCAGTGTAACGCACGGTCTAATCAACAGTCTTTGCTGCAATAATTGCCTCTTAAGGTGGCACGATATATTTATTGAATTTTATATATTCTACCAAAAAAAATAAAAACGCCACTGAGGTTTTCCGATGAGAGGCAAACGTGAATGACTCGTCGCAATTATTTGATTCCTCTCCCAACAGATATTTAAAGGCCATCAGTGACCTCAGTGTATTTTGGGTTTACGTTCCCAATGCTGGCTATGTTAACACTTTTCATGTTTGACTGTCAACGCTGTCAACACACCGTAAAAGAGGAAGAATTAATAATTTTCTATCGGGTTGGCAGACAGACAGAGTCAAGTGTTAGTCGTCGACGTATTTACGCTCCCAAATGTGACCCGTGAACTATCCGGAACTCGCCCTCGTACTGCTGGCCCCATCTCTCCACTACGTAGAGAACTCCTTGAAGCCATACCACCTTAAATGTTTCACTGTCTTTTATGGGGGGAAAAAAAGTCTAGGTTAGCACATGGTTACATATGTGAAAGGTCTAACATATATTACCCTGGCAGGTCCCAGACTGCCAGTAAAAGAGGGGTACAACTAAGAGGAGCTGACCCCACAGTTAGGTTTTTATTTCCCATTAACACCTTTATATGGGCTGGAATACATGCCACCGGAAACTGAATCTGAATCATTTATATATGAATTATAATTGATAGAATTTAATAATTGCATTTAAAAAACTGAATCTGATTCACATAATTTGAATTTGTATTGTTTAATTTGAATCATTGTCGAAAAACTGCATCTGAATAGTATAACTTGAAATTGAATTTATTAGTTTGCAACTGAAGTCCAATAAAATTGAAACTGAATAAGATTATGAAATTTCAGTTTAATTTTTCTGAAACTATATTTGATCCTCAGTGAAAAATCAATTCTATATATTTCCAGTCAGTTCTCACAATTCAAATTCAACCTTATAATTTCAAATTCAACTATATATGTTTTTTCACAATTAGGTCTCAATTTAAATTTAACAATTTTTTTCAAATTCAGTCCACATTAAAATTCAACTATATATTTTAAATTCATCTCTATATATTTTCACTTTCAGTTCTCTCAATTCCAATTCATTCCTGTGTATTTTACATTTAACTTTCTATATTTTCACCTTCAGTTCTCGCAATTCAAATTCAGTGCTATCTGTTGCAAATTCAACTCTGTATATTTCCACGTTCGGTTTTTGAAATTGAATTGTCAGAACTGACTGCGAAAATATGTGGAGTTGAATTTTCACTGAGGATTGAATATAGTTTCAGAAAAACTGAATTAACTTTCATAATCTTACATTCAGTTTCAAGTTTATTGGACTTCAGTTCCAAACTAATAAATTCAATTTCAAATTATATCATTCAGATTCAGTTTTTCAATGCACTGATTCAAATTAAACAACACAAATTCAAATTATGCGATTCAAATTCAGTTTTTTTTTAATGCAAATATTCAAGTCCATCCATTTAATTTCAAATACAAAGGATTCAGATTCAGTTTTTGGAGGTACATGTTCCAGCCCGTACCTTTCATCCACTCCGTTCCTTTTTACTCTATAACAAAAGTGCAATTGTACCTTGTGTTCTTTTTATATATTCTACTTGCGGTGCCCTCATATCGCTCTTTAAGGACAAAGCTGAAGAATCAAATGAGCTGCTAAATTCTCAGTCTCTCACAGCTTGTAGTCTGCCGGGTACTGGCTTGGAGCGCTCGTAACACGCATAGCACTAGAAAGGGTTTTAATAACGCCGAAGGGTTTTGTGGCAAAATGAGATGCCATTTAAAATAAGTGATACTTTGACTCACAGATGACTGATAGAACACAATGCCAACAGATTAGGCAACGTTTTGTTTAGTCTTTTTTTTTTTTTTTCTCTCCCGTAGTGGAGCAGGATAATATTTTTACTGGAATCCTTTTGTCGACGCAACGCTAACTCTTATTGAAGCCCTATTTAGTGTTTCAGAGATGCACTCTCAAAGCCGTCTGTTTGGAGCAGCGTTCGCTCTCTAGTTATGTAATACTGCAGAGAGTTACCTTTGATTGACAGTGAAAATGTGAGGCTGACGTATGAGAGACTGAAGGTGCCACGTCTTTGAAACCCGCTGCTCATGTTAAAGAGCAGCCGAAGTAAAAAAAAAAAAAAACCCAATCCACCACAAGACCAAGAGGTCGTCCTTAAAGAGTCGAAGGGCATGTAAGGTATTTGTGATATTGAAATCAACACTAACGCATACACAGTAAAAAATGCAGTGTCAATATTTCCCAGTCAGGCTGTTTTCACCTAGAGTATTTATAGCTATGGAGAGTAAACCAGCTCTAACAGTAGAGTTAAAAGTCAGTGTAAAGTTCTGCACAGATGCAGTGTCAAATTCAACTCTACAGAGTGATGATTAGTGCCAGTCTGCCACATTGCATTATGGGTACTGGACATTTTACTCATTGTGTTCTAGTTTATGTGCAAGGGTCCAAAGGGTTGTTTTTTTTGTTGTTTTTTTTTTGGTTAATGTCTATTTAGGTTAATGTGAGTGTCTTACAGTGTTTATTGGGCTTTTTATGTTATTTTTATTAATGTGACACCATTAGTCAAACCTGTAGATGAACAAAGCCTTACCCGATTGTCGCTGTGAAGCTGTCATTATAAACAAGGAGGTTTGCTCTTTCAAAGTAAAAGCATTACCTGGGGTGATTGAAACTCAAATCAAATTAAACCCCCTTCAAATTGTCAGTAACAATAATACACTTAGGGCTTGATTTACCAAAGGTTTGCATGTGTAAAAAATGCACGCAAATTTGACTGCATGCACAAAACCACGATGAAGCTGATCTAACAGGACGAATGTGTAGGATGAATATGTAGTAATATGAGTAAATATGCATATTTATTAAGCACGTGTAATGTGATTTACCTAACCCGAAACTGATTGCGGCGGCTGATTTTTATATTTAGCACATCTGAAAGGCAGGTTTTAACTGGAACAGCTTTGCGCAAAACTGGCTGCAGTTGTTGTGGCGAGGAGGCGGGGCAGAGAACAAATCTGTTCTGATCATGTCAACATTTATGGAATGACGGAAGAAAAATGGACCCCCCATTTTACGTGACTTCCACTTGATCTGATGATTTAATCAAGAAGTCCCTTGAGATAAGATCTGTTATTTGAGGGAGACCTGGCATTAGGTTACCGTGGGACTAAATTACATGTGCCTAACAGTCATTCAATTCAACATACTCCACGGCCCCCCCATCTCCGGCGCCACTGCCCACTAATGCCGTTTTAGAACTTACCTTCTATGACTAAACTCCGTTACATTTCCGTGTGTCTGGATCATTCCAGCGTACTGTCTCCATGACGACAAGCAGTAGTGCACGTAAAATCCTCATTTAAATAGGGCGGGTCCAAGATGTTGCGCTTGTCTTTTGCGCAGGTAATCTTAGTAAATCACACTTGATGCACAAATCAATAGCACGTACATTTTTTTTGCATGAGCAGGCAAATTTGCGCCCGTTATTTGCAATCTTAGTAAATCAGACCCATAGTCCACTATTACCACCCATGAGTTTACTTCAGGAAATTTCTGACAATCATCTGTCAACCCCCACCTACCTGCAGTTCTACGTAGACTCAAAATTAGTGGAGGGTGAAAACTGATGAAGAAAACAACACTGCAGAGAAATATGAACACAGTATAGAGTCATTTTGAAACTAAATTTGGAGTAAAATATCTCTATAAAGTGTAATCATGTTACACTCAACAGTGAAAACACCACAGTGTTAAATATTTGTACACATTTCATGGTTCATTTTGACATTGAATTGAGTAGAGTCAACTCTGGAAATGTGACACTGGCCATAGAGTAAATTTTACTCTGACCAAATGAGTGGGACCAAATGTTAAACTCAACTCTATAAGAGTTAATTTGACACTTTTTTTTTTTTTTTTTTGGGCCAGAATGTTTTAATTGAGGTTAACAATCACACCACAGCATTCACATCGGTCACAATTGACCCTCCTTTACATATCTGTACCATTTGAATTCAAAACAAAAATAACAGCATACAGAACATCAGACAGAGCTTCTCCTTTTTTGACAGTGGTAGTTCAACTAAACAAAAATCAGAGTCCACGGGAATCCTCTGAGTCCAGGGTATATGTGCAGGTGTACTTGTCCATATAAAACCAGGAACTATAATCAATATAATGTTAACAGTCAATGAGTTACATATTAGATTTAGTTTTTTGGCATAGTTAATAAAGGTGATTGACACTCTGTTTTTTACTGTATAGACACACAAACACATACATATATTTATATATACATATATATATATATATATATACAAAGCTATTACTACTACTACTACTACTAGAAGTACGTCTACACTCTTTTGCATGTGTTGAGATGTCATGTGAATAGGATTACGAATAGAGTATATCCTGACAAATTTGCCTTTCACCAAACTGGTACAACAAAGAGAAAATAATCACATCTATTTTACTTGTCTGCTAAAGATTTAAATTACCTCAAAACAATGCAGAGTATTTTTATAAGACTGTGAATCGAACACTAGATGCAAACAAAACATCTCCTTTCGCACAAGCTATGAAAAAAAAAAAAGCAAAAGAAGATGCAATTTCTTTTGGTGAAGTAAAAAAAAAAACCAACTTTCAAAGAGAATCTGATTGGTCGTGCGATGTCAGGTTTCTCTGATCCAGCAGTGCCTTGGCTACGGCTAAGAAAAGCAGAGATTAAAGCTGCATTCTGAACTCCGTCCCCTCCCCGTGTCGCGGACGAGGAGGAGGAGGAGGAGGAGGTGTTGTTAGGCGAGGATCCGTCCTTCAACAGTGTTGGTGAAAGGAATCCATGGAGTTGTTTCTTCTAAAGCAATGTGTGTTTTTTCTACTATGCCAGAGGGTAAAGTAGGCAAGGTCACATGTGGGGAGGCCGCTGGAGGGCTCGGATTCATTCAGGTATTTCAATGCAAACTAAAAAAAATCAAAGGTCGGAGTATGGGCTGGGTGTCGCAGTCGCTGAGGGTAGACCACATATACGACCCCCCGGACAAAAGTCAACAGACCACTGAAAACAAAACACTGAAAATATCAATACAATCAACGTGATACTGTAAAGATGTCACAACTTAGGCCTTGGTCACATGATTACAGGTGTTTATTTATGACCCCGCCCACTGAGGGGGAGGCAAGGGGTATTGGTTTTGGTTCGGTTTGTCTGTTAACACTATGGCAGCAAAACTACTGTTGAATTCATATTAAACTGGGTTTATAGATTGCCAGTGACCCAGAATAGATGTGATTACATTTTGGGAAAAGTAGGTTAAAGTTCCAGTTTTTTATAAATTTCTAAAACTTGTTTTTTTTTTCCCATTTACGGTACTTGCACTGGGCAGAATTTTAAATGCCTGTAGGAGAAAAATTATTGGTTGAATTCATGCTAAATTGGGTTCATAGATTGCCATTGACCCAGAATAGATCTGATTAAATTTTGGAGAAAATAGGTCAAACTTTAAATTTGTAATGAATTTAAAAAACAAATCAACATTTACTTATAATGGATGAAATTTTAAATGCCTGTAGCAGAAAAATTATTGGTTGAATTCATGCTAAATTGGGTTCATAGATTGCCATTGACCCAGAATAGATCTGATTACATTTTGGGAAAAGTAGGTCATAGTTCCAAAAAAAAACAAAAACTTGAATTTTTAAAATCTTTTGTTTTCCCTATTTACTTATAATGGGTGAAATTTCAAATGTCTGTAGAAAACTATCAGTTGGATTCATACTAAATTAAATTTATAAACTGCCAATAACCCAGAATAGATGGCATTACATGTTGGGAAAAGTAGGTTAAAGTTCAAATTTGTAATTTTTAAAAATTC
>JAPTGZ010000016.1:33386811-33400487 GCA_029814645.1 Fowleria isostigma | reverse complement strand
AAAATGAAAACAAAACAACATAACCTTCAAAGTGCTTCATCTCTATATTGTTTTAAGACAATTTCTTTATATTTTGATTTAAACTTTTACATTGTATGGATGCAGTTAAATCAGATAAATTTGTTGTAAACACGCAATTGTTGGTTTTTTTTTTTTTTTTTGCTATTTACTAGACTTGCACCAGTTACAATTTTTTTGGGCTGATCCCGATTGCCGATACCAATTTTGGCTCCTTCCAATCTAATTTTTTCCCAAACACACAAGACATTGCAATGTAACTTTCCCATGAGAACATTTATTTAAAAAATAAAAGAAAAGTGTGCAAAAGGTGCCAGGTTTTTCTGTATGAAATGCCTGGTTTTTCTGCATGATATGTCTGGTTTTTGTGAGTCCAGTATAGTACCAGCAGCTGAAAATTATCATATTTGAAGGAAAATGATCATACACACCCAATTTTATTGTGATGTGGCTCAGTCCACCTGCTTTAGTAACACATTATCATAGAATTAGTAAAGGGGTAGTAAATGGTGTGCACTAGTGATGCACGGATCAGCCCTAACCTGACCCAATCTATGGATTACCCTTGGCAGCTGTGGGTCAGTTAGTAGAGTGGGTTGTCCAATGAGTGAAAGGTCAGTGGTTTGAATCCTGCCTCCGACTGTTGACATGCCGAAGTGTCCTTGAGCAAGACACTGAACCCTAAATTGCTCGCAGTAGGTAATGGCCCACATGGGGTGTGAGGAGGTCTTGTCAGGGTGGCATGGGAATGTCCTCAATGCAGTATGTGGAACCTCTATATATGTATGAATAGAGTCAATAACACTTTTAACCTAATTTTTGAATTGTTGTGCAATAGAAATTCCCTTCATCTTTAGTTTTATCGTAAATACAGTGGGCGGCTATGGCTCAGTTGGTAGAGTGGATTGACCAAATTCCACCTCCAACTGTCCACATGCCGAAGTGTCAGCCACTGGTGTGTGAAAGTGAATGTGAGGAACTTTGGGCACTATGAAAGTGTGGAAAACCAAAACAAGATACATGTAAATCTGTATGTAACCTTATAACAAAGGCTTTTAGTGAAAAGCTTATTGAGTAACATGGAAAATCAAACCGTACCATCTAGATCCTCTGACTTCCTGCCATCTCCATCTCCATCCGTCCATTTGGTGAATTCAGCTTTTACTTCAATACTTCAAGAGGCTTTTAGGAATATTGCTGATTTGTTTTTATTTTTTTTAGTATTTTTTTTCATATTCAGGGAAGTATTTTGTTTGAAATACAGGGAAGTGTTTTTGATTTCAGAGAACGTCATGTGTTTAAAAACCTTATGCTAGAACAAATATGAAGCAATTTGTCTTTCTGTTGTGAGTAAAAGTTCAGATTAAATCCTGAGTTATAAGACTGTACAATGTTACTTATGTTTAAAACCATGTTTAAAAGAAATATCATGAAAAATATAAAGACTGTGAATGTAAATTTTTTTCCCCCATGATTCAAACTGTTGAACTGTTATGTGTTTTGTTTTTGTTTATTTTTTATTGTAACGCTAAGCAGAAGGCATTGGTGGCTATTTACTTCTTTTTTTCTTTATATGAATAAGGGGGTAGTTTTTTGTAGAACATTTTTGAGTATTGTTACGTAAAATAAATGAGCCCGCCCGGCTGAACCAACGAATTTCATTACAGTATTGAAAAATATACAAAATGTATAAGTGAAATAAAAATACTAGTACAAATACATTGAAATCAGATCACACTGTGGTGAATTGAGGGAAATCCAGCAGACAGGGTTAAAGTTCACCAGTACAGACGTTCCAATTACACAGAGCCATACGTTCTTGGGAAGTATGTTCTCCAAGACCTAACTTGCCGAGTTCACAAGAACGTACTCTGCGTTCTTGGCATTGAGAAACGTCCAGTGTGAGGTATGCACAGGGTCTGGCTCTGTGGTGCAGCAGGAATTTGACCTGCGCTCATAATCGGTCAATTTCAGACTGATCGGTCAGTCGCAGGTCATGGCCGACAATGTGAAAATCGTCCGATTTCTGAGCATGGCCGATTAATTAGGGCAAGTCTACTATTTACTAAAAACATAGGCTGTTCAGGATTTCTTCATGACAAAATGTTGGACTCATTAAATTTACAAAACCTATTAAAAATGTTAATTCTGTTTCCTTCAATCACATTTTGAATCTTTCTCTGGCCTGTGTGTTGAAGCTCTCCGATAAAAGTGTCCACCAAACACAATATGTTGAATTGCATGTGTCATTATCCGGTCGCTGATGTGTGTGTTCACCTGTGTCATCTCAGTTACATTTCCCTGAGCCGTTTTTGCCTGAGAGAACATAATCAAGTTGTTCTTCTCCAAATTAAATCTGTAGCCAGTTTGTGACCTGAAATATGCCCTCATCCCCTTGGCAATAGTTACAGCTCAGTACTGAACGCTGCCACACACACGTACAGGGGGAATCGCAGGAGGCTATATTCTGATGGCTCCTGCAATGATGTGTGCGGGCAGCTAAGTAACAAGAACCAGCTGCTGTCCTCATCCTCCTCCTCCTCTTCCTCTTTATCATCTTCCTCCTCCTGCTCCCTCCATTTCCCTCATCTCTCTTCCCTCCTTTTATTCCCGAGTGTTATGATTATCACTGTGCTTCTTTCTCTTCCCGTGCCAGCATAAACAACAACAACAACAACACCAACAACAAAGATGACGCTCACGGGAAAAAAAAAAAAAATATTCCGAGACCTCCCCTTATGCACGCACACGCATGTACGCACACCAGCTTTCAGACGCAGACCGAAAGACACAACAGCCTCCTACACGTAGATGGAAAGACAAAACATGACACCTACACATGCAGACAGCGACATGTGGTTAAAAAAAGGCGGCACACATCCAGATTTGCACACATCCAGTGTACAGACACACACTTGGCTGCTAATGAAGGTTGTTCCCAGTCAAAGACGGGAGCAGGATTCCCTCACTGATTGATGACTCACTGAAGCAATAGCTGTCGCTGTTTGTGCATCATTACTTTCTATGCTGTATTACCATTATTACTACACTATTGCAGATGCAGCTACCTTAGAGGCCCTGTGGATTCACCAAACAGGGTTGTCAGCATTTAACATTACTAAGTGGAAAGTCTGGTGCACACGGGTGCAGAGGTATGTTGGCATCTTAATGAGTTGTACACCACATCTGACATCTGGCACAAGGACAAAAAGGACAGCACATACTCTGCAGCAACGCGCTTTTGTACAATCCTAGACTACAAATCAGTTAAGTCGCCTAATTTCCACTGGCCCACACGGATCACAGCTCCATATCGAGTATTAGAATAATAGCTGACAATTCAGTACACGGTTTCTCACTGGCATATTTGTTGCAAATAGGCCTGTCACCATTATTACATAATCACCTGATTGCAATTGTTTGAGCAGACAGTGATCGTTTTGCATAATGCTTAGTCATTTTTCCAACTGTAGGAAAAACAGCTGGATGAAAATAACAAAACCATTACGTTTTCTAGGACATTCTTCAGTTTTTGAGGTGCAGCTGACTCACTTGCAAAAGGCTATAAGTAGTATTTATACGTTAAAATATTACAAAATGACCTAAAATTATTATCAGAGTGTTAAGAATAAAGAGCTGTGAAGTTTTGTCAAAGATGCCAACATATTGGATTGTAGAAATATGAAATGAATTTATTTACAGCAACAGGTCAGGGGATTTATGTGACCATTAGACGGAGTAGTGAGTCACTCTACAAGTCTCTCATGGTGAGGAAAACTAACACCATGAGGCCTCAGAGGCACCAGAAAGTGACCAGATAGGATGAGAACCATTAAGAAACTACTTTTAGAGCCAAATAAAAAAAAGGATAAAAATAGATGCATTGCCGTCTCAATTGGATATGACTATATATGAAAACAATGGAATTTGATGTTGAAATTTCAGCATTTTCTTTACACGGGTGACTTTGACTTATGCTTATGAAAATATAAAGTTATTAAATGACGTTATTATCTTTGCTAACTTCTCATTTATCCACCATTCAGACTAAACTGTGACAGTTCTGATCTTGTTTGGATGAGCTCAAACAGATCTTTAGTTCAGCTACTGACAACACAAACCAAACAGAAAACAGAGGTGAGTTGTGATTTTACTGTGGCTGTTTTCGGTCGGAAAACAGAGCTAAGCTAACAGAGCTATAATGTAAACTATCAGCTGATGCAGCACGTGAAGATTATAAGACACTATTATTTTGAGTAACTGTCAAAATGAGCATCTACAAGTTTTGGTTTGAAGAATACTTGATGATACCATAATACAGATGTGTGGAAACAATGAGTTTTAAACTTTATTCAGTGACTGATACAGTCTGTAGATACATAAAGTTTCAAAATAACTCTACATGCTGATTCTCAATGTATAGTTCTTGATGTATAATTCATTATGTATATTTCCTATGTATATTTGGTATGTTCAATTCTACATGCTGTGTATACTTCTCGAAGTAGACTTGCTCATATGTTGCTTTCTTTTTTTTTAAGCAATTTTTCCATGTATATCTGTGTACACATAATGAGATGAATATGAACAGTATTAAATATTGTGCATGTATATGTAATGAGTATTGTACATAGAGTGTATAAGCTCAAAATAAACTAATAAAGTAAAGTAAACTAAGCTAAGCTAACGTTAATTAATTTGTGGTTTTAGTGTTTTGGTGCCAGACTTCCCCCTCCTGGTGAGATTTTGGAATATCAGTACTACGTAGAACACCTTTTATCTTAACAACCTTAACTTCTAATATGCAACCAACTGCATTTCATCATATTTTGATGATGGTGAGATGCATTTAGTTGCAAACTTTTGTGTGTAAATGACCAAGGACGTGGCTTGTTTTGGTTGATTGTTAATTGTATAAATTTTAAGTCCAAATTCAGAGTCTTGTTTACCCTCCGGCTCATTTTCCTGTGTTTCCTCATAGAGCGCAGTGTGTTGACAGACTCTACAGTTTTATTTGCACTGTGGGACTTGCTGTGGAACCAGTAGACTGTTTGTATTCAGCTCCGGTTTTCATGTTTATAAAAGGTGGACACCACAAGTACATGTTCATTTTAATAGATGCCATTGGTGATGTTGAGCTAGACCTCATGCTGTCTTTAAAGCACTACGAATAAAGCAGTTACCATATTTAGTTCTTCTCCATGCTGGTGTTTGTTTTTATATGTTTTCAATAGATTTGGTTTTCTTATTATCTTATTCTGACTCCTGTTTGATTTGTTAGGTCATAGTTGGCTTATACTCTAAATTTCTCCAAGTTTTCCTTTAGAAATGCAGGGCCACAGAAATTACTGGACTCGACTGAGTGTTTAAAATGAAGGTTGAACCTTTTATGTGCAACCGCCCCCATGGGCCCTGTGAGTGTTACACCCTATCACATAGAAACTCATCATTTTTTGTGGCTTTCTTTCTTTTCATTGAAGCAGCAGGACAGCAGAGAGACCCACATGCACAGTGGAGAAGGTTTGGCAGTATTCAGTCTCATGCTAGCAGGGGGTTACATGTGATTCTAGAGGCGATGGGTCCTAACTGCTAAACTCTCTCTGTGCACCTTATTGCTTTTTAGTGGTTAAGGCGGTTCACAAGTGGTGATTCATCACTCACTAACACACATGCACATACCAAGCTGTGAGCTTCCTGGAGGCCATTCCCACCTCCAGCCTCATAGCACCCACTGATGACTAGCCACAGACTAGCCGCGGGGTCATTCCAGACGCCTGCCTGCACACTTGGTATCATCTGAAACTGACATGTTGGCTTTGTTTTTTTACGTATAGAGACCTCCCACTCCCAAGTATGAGGTGGAACTACCTTTTGACGCTCATTAGCCAGTGAAAGTGAAGAACTGTTTGTTCTAGATGTGCCGTTATTCTGGAACAAGCGGCAGACTTGGCTTCAAGCCCTCAGTTGGAGCCTAAGGCATGAGGGGACTTTTTTTTCCCCCTTTTACAAAGAGGAACAGACTAACAGAAGTCGCTGTAACAATACTGATACTATAGTGGCATGATAAAGCATGTTCTCTGGAGCTTCAGTGAGGGAACTAAGTACAGTTGTTCTCTGAAGTTTACATACTCTAGCAGAATTAGTAATTTTTTTTGCACATTTTTTAGACAGTATGAATGATAATACAAAACATTTTCTTTGAGTCATGGTTAGGGGTTGGATGAAGCGCAACCATGCAGCCCATTTTTATTCAAGTGTCTCCTTATTGTACATCTTGAAACATCCACGCCACTTTTTTTTTCAGAGACTCTTGCATGTCAGCTGAAGTTATTTGTGGGTTTTTCTTTGCATCCTGAACAATTTTCCTGGTAGTTGTGGGTGAAATTTCTGTTGGTCTACCTGACCGCGGCTTGGTCTCAACAGAATCCATCATTGAGTTTGGACACTGCTGATTGGATTTTCAACTCCCTGGATGTCTTTTTGTATCATTTTCGTGCTTTATGCACTTCAATGATCTTCTCCCACAGATCCTTTGATAATTATTTTGCTTCCCCCATAACTTGGGATTCAGAAACCTCAGTACAGCACTGGAAGGAATATACAGGGTTCTGTTAGGACCCCAGAAACTCACTGACTTTATACACACACTTTGATTTTGAGCAAACAGATCACGGGTGAAGATGGCTACCTTTAATATTCATTTAAACATTTGTGTCAACTTATATATATGTTATCAGGCCAAATCCTCCAGGGTATTTAAACTTTTGATAAGCATCATTTGAATAGTTTCTGGTGTCATTATGATTTAAAAGGAGCAAACACTTTTTTTTTTTTTATAATAAATGGCTTCACCCAACCACTAACCATGAGTGGAAAAATAAGGTTTTCTATCATCATTCATATTCTCTGAAAAATGACCCCCAAAAATCACAAATTTTTCTAGGGTACGTAAACTTATGAGCACAACTGTAATAACCACACAGGGCGTATTTCTTATTACATTTTCAGCCATTTACGCACAAATAAATAAATTAACCCAGGGTTGATACATTTTCTTTTTCAACCTATGCATACGTTTTCAGTTAAATTATGTGCTCAGTCTATTTTTTGTTGTTTTAATGATACTAATGGTAATGCTAACAGCTCAGACTGTCATGCACTTGTTTACTTTTACCCAGCTGATGATGTGTTACCTTGTGTGACTTGTTACCGGTTTAGCCTCTTCTCCAGGAGGGTTGCATTGTGGGAGTCCTGTGTGTGTTGTATGTCCTTGTGAGGCAGGGGTCAGAGGTTATAGCTACTAGGTGTGTTAGGATACCAGTAGCGTGGGTAGACGCTCTTGTCAGCAGTAGTCCAAACTAGCAAGAGTAGTATTATTGTTATGTCTGCAGCAGCACAGATATAAGTGCATGTTGGTGTGTATGAAGTGTATGAGGGTGCAACTTGTTCAATGTTACTGAGGTGTCTTCCCAGATCTTTAGGCGCAGAATAGACCCAGACAGCGAATCTGCGATCAACAACGACCCACGTGAAGTTGCTTACATTTAGCACTAAAACCAGAAGTTTCCATACTCGGGTCATGAGTTGAAATTCTGGGAAGGGAACAACCTGCAGGTCTAAACATTTGAGGCGCCAGTGGTGTGACGCAACCATATGTGGGATTAAAACTGAATGGCTCCAGGTCAGATGTAATGTAGATGTAATGATACTATTACACCGAGGTTCTTTAGTTGGTCTCTTCAGTTGTTTGTGAAAGCCATGCTTGGTGCCAGGTGTTTTTGGAGAACCTGGTGCTAGGTCACTTGGAGAGACCTAGAACTAAATTTAACAGCTGTTCCATTGGTCTGCCTACATCTGTGATAACAACCACAGTTCACAGATTTCAATACACCATAGTGGTTTTGAGTAGGGATGTAAATTATGGATTATTTAGTAATCATTAGTTGGCTGACTTTGTTGATTGATTAGCAATTAATTGATGAGTGGCAATTTTTCTGAGAACCTGAATTTTTCTTTATATTTTTCTATAAGAATAAAAGCTAAATATTGCTTGTATTCATGAAAAAACATGTCATATTCTTTTATGATGGAGTAATTGAACCAATAGGGATACAGTCCAGGCAATGATATTCATGAAGTAGAACTAAATAACCAGAGAAATTAAATCAAATAAATGAATATGAAGAGGGCCCATTAAGAAGAAATGGGTATTTCTGACTTTACATCACTACCTGACACCATGGAGTCAGATTTCAGCATAGAGGAAGTTTGTGTACGTGGGGTAGGGAAAGAGGAATCTGAGGGTGGGAGGTATGTACATGGTGGTGTGCTCTGTAAGTGCTGTAACTACCGTAACAGGTGGAAACCGAAAGCAAAACTTATCAAGCTTTGGGCATCTGACTACCGGCTTTTCTGCCTCTGTTAGACAGCGGACCTTACATGACATTTTCACAACTTCTAACTGCAGCATGTGGGTCAAACAGATGGGCTGGTCTATGTTTGGCTCCGCCCCTAAAGTTATTGTAACCTATCAATGCAACAATCTGGTTCAATGACCGGCTATCCTGGCTGCCATATCGCTGTGCAGCAATTGATTGACAATCATTGTAATTTACTGAGCAAATTCTTATTGACAAGTAATCAGTAGTCAATTAATTGTTTATGTCTCAAGCTCTGAGAGACACTTTCAGTGAAATCCCTCATGTTTGTTTTTGAATTCTTCTGTTCCACTATCATCATACAACCCTAGATAATGTTAGCTTAGAAATATGATCAGCTAGTGTCAACAGATGTCCGCCTCCAAACAACACACACTTCATTTTACTAATGTTATGTACTGTGTTTTGTGCTTAGTCAAAATAGTCTGGCAAGGGTCTGGTAAATCTTTGACCCCTCATCCATTGACCACAAGGATATGGTCGTATTTAGCAGCATCTGTCTGTGTCTGTTCATCAATGCCAATGTAATTTTTCTCCACCAAATTGTCCAATCTCCTTCATGTTAGATATCTAGGTGAAACTCGAGAAGCTCTTGGATGACATCTTAGGCTGTCGACCTTGACTGTCATTTTCAAGATAACATCATTGTCGGCATGTCAGAATTTTCCTTTGGCAACGGCGCCAACAAATCTGATCATTTAGTGAAAAGTAGTCCGATCTTTTTCATGTTTGGTGTCTCGAGTCACAGAAAAAATTATTAGACCACCCTATGTTTTCTTAAATTTCTTGTTCATTTTAATGCCTGGGACATCTAAAGGCACAATGATGACAACAAAAATAGCTCATAAGAGTTAAATTTCTATATAATATCTATCCATTTTCCATTGTTTTACATAGTAATAACCAAAACCACCTCAGTACTTACATCAGTATCTATGGCATTGTACTGACAATATACACATTAGTTAGTACTTGATTGCATTGTTTTTGATTACTTTTGATGGTCTAATATTTTTTTTTCCATGACAGTAGGTGTAAATCGAGAAGCTCTTTGATGAGTTCTTTGGGCGTCAATCTTAACCGTCATTTTCAATATAAAATCATTGTTAACATGGCAAATTTGGCCTTAGGTGGTGGAGCCAACAGATTGGATCATTTAGGGAAGAGTAATCCTTTATGAAATAGTCTGATCTCTTTCATGTTTGGTATTTAGGAGCAACTTGTGAAGCTGTAATGAGTTCTTTAGGTGTTGACTTCAGCTAAGAAGTTGGCACAGATGAGGTGAGGGGATAGCGATACTAGATATTTTCCTGGACCTAAAGGTAAAATAAATATAAACAAAAACAACATAAACACAAAAATAACATAGGCATCAGCCAAGAATTTCAGTAATCGTGTCTGGCAACCAAGTACATAAAAATGCAATAAAATAACAAATTAAAACAGGATTAGTGTTGAAAGAAGAAAAAAAACTAATTGTATTCAGCAGTAATATACTGTTAACTTATCCATTCACAAAATAAGACATTAGGAATGAATAGCATTTAGTGTTTTGTGCATATGCAGCAGAAATGTTGGATTAGCCAAAATAAACCACACATTTTCCATGTTGTGAGACATCATGTCCCTGTGAAACTCAGGCTGCAGCTAGCTGAGACTGTAATACATTATTAGCAATCGGCATTCAAAAAACATAAACTCCACACTCACTCCATCATAATTTAACAGAAGCACCTCCTAACCTCTCATATAATTAAAACAACAAAATATGAAAAGCACGTCCATGTTAACTTGGAAGCTTCTGAAGTACAGGGTCCAAGGTGCAACCGTTTTCTATTTAAAATTAAATTGGCACAAATGCTGGACAGGGAAGTGAGACGATGGTATTATTTTTCTTCTTTATTGCCTCGAGTCATCAATCATTTAACCCCCAGCTGTAGTTGTGCATCTGATAAATAGACAACACATCAGACTGTGGTTGTACTGGGCTGCTTCCAGGTCTGGGGCTGTGGGAGTATAGTGGAGAAACTGAGCTAAACTAATACAGCAAAAAGAAAAATTGGGATTCTTTTTTAATGTGTGTCTTGCAAAGAAGTAAGACACTGCATGAGCTTTTTGTTGTGCGTGGCAGGGAACAGCTTAAGGAACACTCACTGCAGTCTGTCTTAGTACTAGACAAAACCAAAAGCACCGAAATATCAACACAGAAAAACAAAATGCTCCCACTTCTTAAAAATACACAGGTTTAAGAGGATTTTCCAGTCATGAATAAATGATCCCTGTACAGATAGAAATCTTTTAACGGTGTCTCTTTTTCCCAAATGACTTTAAGTAAGTACACAGTGTCAGGGGCAGTCGAATGGAGCATATGGCTGTGGCAGGTTATGTGATGCCACTTACGCCTTCCTGGGCTGTCACCGTTGGCCAAAAACAACATTGGGATAATAAGGTTAAAACACTCAAGTCTTATAACAGCTCTTAGATGATACCATGTGTGTGAGAGGCCACTGTGAACAAGTCTATGTATAGTGCTATCAGAGGATTTTACCAAGGTCACCCATTGGTCATGTTTCTCACTACGACACATTGATGAGAGTTAATTAACCCATAAAGACTCAAAGCTACTTTTGTGTCAGTTCCCAAATGATTTTTTTTTTCTGAATTAAACCTTACTTATTTTATTTGTCTCCATTTATTTTAATATTATCCTCAGTATGTTGCATTTTCTTCAGTGAAAATCATGTTTTTCCTATAATGCTCCAATAGTTATCATGTTATTAGCCCCTTGTCCAACCTGAATTGATGCACACTGAGGGTTAGGGGTTAGGGTTATGTGAACCCGAGATCATGGTGTAAATAGACGTGTGGATCAAATGGCGTTGAAGAACACGTGAAAGATCAAAAATGCATATGTATAGCACGCCAAATGCTGTAAGAACCGGCATGACATACAATACCACTTATTGAAATCAGTCTGGGGTAGTGCCGCAACAACAAATTGATGAAATAAATCCGAATAAATTCTTAAGTGTTGACAGCGATTTCGTCACTTGATTCACTGGGTCTTGAGTACGTTAGTATTGAGGTATGTGCATGCTGTGTAGTGTAACAGGAAAACACAAAGCAGCATGGCTGAGGCTTTGGATGCCAGTGTCCTGTTGAGCCACCTGTTTGGCCAAAACGTAGTGCACAGTTTATGAGAAAAAAATGCCCAAAATCCCACAGCGCAGTACCTTTCAGGCAAATAGGGCTGCTGTGTCCACCAGGAACATGATGTAAACATTAGCTTAAAATAGCCTACATGGTTGGCCTGGCAGCTAGTTAATAACATCTCCGTTTATCATCCACCTATTGTTGACTGATACGTACATACGATGCTAGTTTGATAAACTATAACTGGAGCTGGTTAAAGACAAAAGTTTGCTAATGTCTCTGACAGTGAGAAAGAAGAAAAGATGCACCTTTGACTTGTCAGCAAATTGAGACTTTTGTATTTATCCGAAGTATTGATTAATTATTAAAATAATCTACAGATTAATTATTTATTAAAATTATTGTTAGTTGCAGCCCTAGTCTGGGTACCAACTTCTGATCTTCATCAGTACTATGGTCAAGGGTAGTAACAGGAGAATGAACCCGTATTTACACATTTTTAATAGTTTTGTAGTTGTGAGAATGCTAACCAGTATGCCACCCTGCAGACCATTAATATTAATGGGTAAATAAAAAAATTACCAATATTATACAGATTCCTTATTCTTAAATGTGATGGTACTGGTTTATGGTATTGAGCTAACCAGCCCTGGATGAACCTAACCTTTGACCCGTCTCATCGACTTCACGCCTTCCACCACACTACAAAAGAATGTGTAGATATATAAGATGAATGAATAAACTTAATCTTTTTGGGTTTTTTAATTGTTTGGAGAAAATAGAAGCACATTTCAACACATTATGTTTGGCTGAAGGAAACTGAAACGACTATTTCTGGACATTTTCGGAAGCAACAATTAATCAGTTAATGGCCAAAAATAATTATGACATCAGAGCATGACTTGGCTAAACGCACCATTTATGAACAATGACCCAGCTGGTGGAGTTCCTGGTCCTGGTGACCTTTGTTTCCAGTCAAGTCATTCCTATAGTCATTGTGTTTGTTGCACTGTAGTCATTCCTGTTTGTCTCTTTCCTCGTTCTGTTATCTGATAAAGACGGAAAAATGCTCATGAACAAATACAAACAAGACAGGACAGTACATCTTTGTGTCCCTAGATGAAACGACAAGAGCTATCAGTGACTAAGGAAAGAGTTTTGTATGAGTAAAAGAACAGGCACTTATACCAGCCATGTTTCATTAGTCACACATTTAGTTGAGTAACATAAATTCACTACAGTGCCTAAATAGCATTTAGCCAACATCCAGCGTCAAACTGTGCTGAAAACAGTTGTCTGTCTTTCAATCTATCTGTCAATCACCTTTTAGGGTGGGACTGACGTGACACTTGACCGCTGTCAGTCATTTCCTCAGAGGTCTGTAAGTACTGAACCAACCCTTCATGTCAGGTTTTCAGAGACATGTTAAGGCGCTAAACCACAAACCTATGGATGGAACATGTTTTCTTACTTATGGAGTATAATGTGCAGCTTTGGAAATTCTTGATATGTGTGAATGCAGTGGGTTTGGTCTTTATTATGAACTATTCTTCTCTTTATTTTAGTTTGCAGAGAAAAAAAATGAAAAAGACAAAAAAAAAAAAAAATTCTGGTTGTTTAAACCAGGATATTTGGTGGACTCTTAGGCTACATTCAGACAGCAGGTCTTAATGCACAATTCAGATTTTTGGATGAAATCTGATTGTTTGTGTGCATGTTCATATTACACATTAAAGTTGCGGATCATTTTTGTCACCAATTATTCATCAAGTCTGTAAAACCTGAGTTGTAGCCCTAAGTATCACAAACCCACAAGTGTTTCTGTAATTACGCACCTTAATCTCTTCCCTCACGGTAGGGCTGTGTGATATTGGAAAAAACTGACATTGCAATTTTTTTTTTTAACCCTATGATATATATTGCAATTTTCTTTTTCGTTTTTAAGATTTTCTTCCTTGTTTTTTGAGGATTTTCTTCATGATTTTTAGTCATTTTCTTCTTTGTTTTTGGTGATTTCTTCATTTTTAATGATTTTCTTCTTTGTTTTCTGTGATTTTCTTCATTATT